>JAWMAG010000399.1:0-7500 GCA_037013455.1 Ceratitis rosa | reverse complement strand
AAAATGGCAAAAAGTTGGTGTTTATTTCACATAAATGGGATAGTTCTTACTATGGTAAATAAAGCCTTTAATTAAACGCAAAAATAATGGATTCCTGTTTACTACACCAATATATGGAATAAAGAAACAAATAAATTAAAATAGTTGAAAATTATATAAGACGAAAAGACTCAAAATGATATAAATAAAAACTACACTTAAATATTTTTGTGCAATGTTGGCAGATTAGCGTATTTTATTGAACTATCACCAAGTTAAGTCATTGATAAAGGCGTCGAAGTATTTATTTTTTATTTCTTTTATAAATATATATATATATATTATTTTTTGGTTTCTATCGAAATTTGTTTTTGTTGAAAACGTGTTTTTTACTTCCACTTCTACTTCAGTATAGATAAATATTATATGTACTCGTATATACTTATACATTTATATTATATATGTAGTACATATGTATATTTATTTACTTCTTTTGTTTTCAATTTTTGTTTTGCTGCCATTCTTATATGATAAACTGGTGACATCCGCGAAAAACCGGTTTTATGCAGCAAATCATTTGTTTCTTATATATGTACATATGTATGTATAATAACATACATACATACATGCATACATATATGTATGCGTATGCATATTTTTATTTTTGCCAATTTTTCTTTTTGTTGCTTTTAAAGTGGTGATATCATTTAAAGACTGTAATTTAAGAAAAAAGAAGGTGTGAAATTTCTTTTCTGCTCATATTTTTTTCTTACATATAATTACAATATTTTCAAGTCTCGCGTACTGCTTTTTCCTTGCCACGTGCATGCGTGTGACTTATTTCTTTTTTTTTGTGGTTTTTTTGGCGCGACAACTTATATATAAATATACATACGTGTATATCCCTGCGAGTATGCAAATGAGATTTTTTGTGAAAGTAATTTGCAATTGGCATTTAATGTGTTTTTTTCTTTTTTTGTTGTAATGAAGGTGTACACATGGCAAATGTGTTTGCCTGACCGAGTTAAAAATTACATGTAAAAAAAAATGAAAAGGATATATATGTATCTTTTTATTATAAAGACATTTATTTTTATTGGGAAACCTGCATCTACACGTTTTTATCACTTTTTTTATCGGCAGCCTTTTAATGAATTTTTAATTGATTTCTGGAAAAAGTGGCTTAGTCACACATGTTTGAGTTGTTATTATTTTGTCATATAACGTAATTTAAAATTAATACAGATATATTTGCTTTCTACATATGTACATATACATATATGCTATTTTTACATATTTTTACATATAAAGAAAAATTTAAATAATTGTTGGATGGTAACAGAACGTTTTCAAATTCATTGAATAGCACTTTATAATATATATGTAGTATATACATATATACATGGGCGCTATTGTACAACTCTAAATGTATGATCTTTGTAGAATTTCAAGACAAAAAAATGACCATCAGAACTATTGTACTTTAAACCATTATTCGACGCGAAAATCAATTTTTTATACCATTATTTTGTTCTCACTTTTCGGGGGCGTAAAAAAGGCGTTTCCACCACACCACGTATCGTTTTCGTAGCACGGATGTGGCAGGAGTTCACTTAAGGAAACAACAATTTACAGCACGACAGGAAATAGTTGCGGTACTTATGTTTAGCGATGAAGCTATGCGATTGAGTTTTGGCATGACTTGAATGCCTACGATTTGCGTACTCCAAAGGAGCTGTGGCTTTGTTATGATTTTGAATTTCAATTGATGGTTAAATTAAGCAAAGAATACAGGAAAACGATATTAAAATATTCAGTGCTATAATATCTATTTAGTTGGATATTAAAAAAAAATTTACACCATCAAAAAAAAATAAAAATAAAAAAATAAATAAAAAACTTTTTAGAAATTAAAAATTCTTTAATTTACTTATTTAATTGAATGAAAACAAGAAAAGTGAGCTGTACATGCTGAAGTCTGTATACCTTTCATGCCCATATAAAATTCACATTTTGGAAAAAATTCAGTTTTAAGGGGGCTTAACGATAAAGCTTTGCAATTTTGATGATTTTCGCTATCGATGTTTATTTGTGTATAAATGTGTAGCGAATGAAAATTTTCATACTTTTGGAAGCCGTTTTAATGGATTTTTTGCCAAAACCTTCATATCTGAAAAATCGGTAATATGGCGACTATAGGTCTCTACAGTCCTCCGATTTCGATGATTTTAGACGAAAATATATACTTTATTATATAAGTATAGAATACCAAATTTCATGGTCTTAGACTCTTTTTTTTTGCAAATTTATGACTCAAAAACTTAAATCTAAAAAATCGGTCGTATATGTGTTATAGTGGTCCGACAAATGATAGTTTACTGTACATCTGTGTAAAAAGTTTGGTTGAAAAGATTTGAAAAACTGAAGAAATAGTTTGCGTACAAACAGACGGTCAGGCGGAAATGGCTCAATTAACTCAACTCACCATTCTGACCCAATGGGATTAAATTTTGATCTCTTCTCTTTCTGGTAAATAAATACTTCGTACACATGAAAAGTATAAAAAGTTGAATCTTCACATTTCGCACGCACCTGGAAGGTCCGTTCTCTCTTAATTATATATATATATATAATATAATTGGCGCTTTGTAACCGCTGAAGCAATTGTCGGCCGAGCTCCTCCTTCTCAGCCTGGAAATGTAACGCAGAATCACGCTTGCCAGTCATCGCTACTTTGGACTGAGTAAGTAATTGCAAAACATATCTTTCTTAATTAAATCTTTAAACAACGAAAAATTTCACGCTAAAAATAATGCCAATGAGTTTATAGACTTCAGGCTTTGATGAAACCCGTATCTCAAAATTCAAAACATTACTGTTGACGAATCCTTTGATCGTTAGACTAGGCACAAGCCAAAGCATGTGGCTCATTCAACAAAATAAACACACCTGATGCAATTGTATGTAGCATTTGACCGTTAAGTGTTGCAATCAAACAATTATTAAGAGTTCAGAAATTTATTTGTGAATGCAATTAAATTACAAAAGCAAAATATGAAACACTTCATGAATATTTATTGTTGAAACTGCGGAATTATCCTCCGCCGCACACCTCACACACCCGAGAACTAGCGAACGCCCACAAAAACAAACTAATAAATTCAACAGTTCCACATAGCCGATCTTAATTAAAGTCTCAACGCTTACGATTTAACATATTTACAGTTTTCAAAAGCACAAAAAATTGTTTTCTTCATAAATGGCTAAATAATTTATTGCCTCTGGCTGGTTAGCGCAAAATCATACGTGCATAAATATTTATACGACAAACAAGTGGTATGTACGTACGAGTATATGTTTACATGAGTCAGCGCTGAAAAACTCGTTATGTCGATTGAGCGGCTGGAAGTTCTTAAAATATTTATAGGTATGTAAATAAAACCGCTAACTTCGTAGAATGTTTTAAGTGGGGAACTTATTAATTTGCGCGTTTAAACAGGTGAAAGGCTATCGGAATTTTTATCGATAATTTCACTTTGCTGGCTTGTTAGTTATTCGTAATTTTTTTTTAGTTTTAATTAGTTTTGAATTTATTGAAATACTTGGACAAAAAAGGAAGCGCTTAAAATGAATAGAAAACTGCAAATAATGACTTGAGTTAAGTTGATGGTGAGGGACCAAGGCACTCAGGCCAATAGGTCCATTGTGATACCGTTGTGATATTTCAGTCTACACCTTCTCAAATGTACGAACCAAATCGTGTGTCCTACAAAAGCAACAAGATTTCCGAGTACGGTTTAAGCTAGCTCAACGAGGCAGTCGAAGTAGTGTTTCCCGAGGAACTTGTGGCGCGCAGTTGTAAAGACTGGACAGTGAAATGTTCAATGAGTGGTAGACCATTCTTTTCCCGTGTATACCCATTAAGCAGTGACCTGTTATTATGTCTGCCGTTATGTTAAGATTGTTTCGCATCCAATATCGGCCGTAGCTCTCTAGACACGCTGCACATGATCTCATTCAGCCATCTTTGGTAAAGGTCAGTTTTAGCATATATTTTGCCGTGGACAAAGGTAAAGAAAAAGTGGTTCATTCTCTCGCTAGCTCATCTGAAATGCAATTGCCTGCAGAGTTCAGTTTAGTTGAGAGTGTGTTCAGATGTCTTCTAATTCCGAGACATTTTTAATGTGGTATTGCTTGAATTTCGTAACTGATTTTCGCCGTCTTCCATGATTGCCAAGAGCTCTGCTTGGAAGACGCTGCAGTGGTCTGGTATTGAGAGCCCATTTTTTCACCGAGATTTGAGCCGTCTGTTAAGATGACTATGGTTCTATGATCGAGATCGTTTGTATTTTCCTATTCATTTCTGTTCGGGACTTTCGTGGAAGAAAATATTGTTGAAGCACATACTGGAGGTGGTGTAACCCTTTCCTCTCCTTTGGCATTTCTGCAAGGTATAATATTTTAGTATGCCCTATACTGATGTCCTTCCAAGGTTTTACTGCATTCAATTTAGTTGCGTTACAGGTCACTTTGCTGTACAAATCCAGAGGAAGGAAGTTGAGATGAGGTGAGGAATGCTTTTGAGGGAATCGATGGAAGTGCCCTGTTAGGAAGCCATCAACCGGGGGACTGCAAATACTATTTGGGAATTTGAATTTCCCTTCATGCATATTTTAGATGTGCAGTTGACACAGCTGATTTTGCCAATCTAACTTCGGGCAATTAGCCTAATCTAATGTCACAATTAGCTTTTGCGTTTTATGTATTTCGCTGCCGTATTTCCATAGCTCGGCTAGCAAATCCATCGGTCCCTGCGGCTTTGTTGTTTTTCAAGGGGATAATTGCTATTCGAACTTCTTTACAATCGGGTTATGAATCATCTGGTCCATCGTCGTCGATTGTGTAATCGGCTCCGCCATCTTCTGGTGTAAAATCGGTATTCTCTGGGTAACAGTCGTTACATCACATCTTTTGGTCCCTACAAGAGTTTGGATCTGTTTTGAAACCTTCTGTAAGCCGTGGCCTGATTTAGTAAAATTTTCGCGCATTACCTTTATTGGTTAGTTTCTCAAGCTCTTCATACTCACGCATCTTGGCCTCTTTCTTTTCCTATCTTCACATAGGTCTTGCTTTCCTTTTAACTTCTCGACATGCATCCTACACTGCACGCACCACACGTGCGAGGTAGCAGTCAGTTTTCTCGCCACTGCACCACGGCAAACCTCATCGTACCAGCTCTTTCTCTGGCTCTGCCAAAGGTGTCGTTCCACAGTCTCCATACATCAACTTGCTGGTAAGTGTTCTCTGAGAGCAGGTATGTAGTTTAAGTAGAAAAACATTCGGCTGTCTTGCTACTGCTATATAGTAGTTGTCCGAGTCAATGTGGGGTACTCACCTCAAGAGCCCTGAAGACATGCCAGTTTTCAGCTTTTCGATTTGGAGACAGCCAAGTAGCTTGATGAATTTTATTGAGCTAGAATCTAATACTATCGAAAACGAAATATCGAGCGCCGCCGAAGCGATTTGGGAATGTTTCGTTGTGGAGACAAAATTTTCTGACTATAGTATCAAAAATTCCTTCTTTGCTATAAATTCACAAAGCACATTTTTGACATCGTGATGGGGTAAGCGCTCATGAGTATGCCCAAGACGTCCAAAAATCATTCATGATCGCGTTGACTTTCTCTTCTTTTCTCTTCTGACCGTTCGTAGGCAAAATCCAGCGATATGTGTAAGAAATTCGTTCTGAGGCGGATTTTTGTGAGACGTTCATCTACCGGTGACGGAGTCTTTTACCACGAATCCTTCATATGCCCCCTGAGGTAAATGTAACAAAGGACCTTCTTCTTTTATTAAGCGGCTTCAACGCTAGTGATATGCATCTTAAACACAATGAATATGAACCGTTTTTGAAACAAATCATAAATAGAGATGAACAATAGATTGTTTATAATAATGTCAATAGAAAACGATCATGATCCAAGCATGATGAAGCGTCATAAAGCACTTCAAAGGCTGATATTCATAAAAAAAAATAAGATTATGCTGTTAGTTTGGTGAGATTGGAAGGGTGTGGTATATTTTGAGCTGCTTCCAAGGAACCAAACGATTAATTCGGATGTCTACTGGGAACAACTGGACACATTGAATACATCCATTAACGAGAAGCGGCCAAAATTGGTCAATCGTAAAGGTGTCATATTCCACCAGGACAATGCTAGACCGCACACATCTTTGGTCGCTCGCCAAAAACTGTGAGAGTTTGGCTGGGAACTGTTAATGCATTCACCATATAACCCTGCCCTTGCGCCGTCAGACTACCTTATGTTTCGATCTTTGCAGAACTCATTAAATTGAAAAACTTTCGAAAATGACGAGGCTATAAAATCGCACTTGGTGCAGTTTTTTTTTGCAGCTAAAGGTCAGAAATTCTATGAGCGTGGAATAATGATGTTGCCGGAAAGATGGCGAAAGGTCATTTAAAAAAGTGAAAATTACATAATTAATTAAAGTTCATTATAAAATTTGAGAAAATGTGTTTATTTTTTTTTTTAAATTACCGATTTCTTTTACGGCAACCCAATAGTTCATGCTTTAACGATAATGTAAATATGTATAGCTACATATATATTACATACAAACATATACATTTTCGGTGCATAATTGAAATTATTGTAAATATATGAAGTGAAATGCGTATAAGGAATGCCAATAAGGCATGCACTACTGCAATCTGAATCCAAAACAGAATACAAACACACTTACATGTGAAAATATATACATAAATTCCATGTGCTCGTATGTACATATGTTAGTATATATACAAGCGAATTTATTATCTATTTTCATGCATACAAATGCAAAATTTACATGCTTATTTGCATATCTAACATACATATATACATACATACATACATATGTATGCATATACTTACAGCAACGTTGAGTACGTAATTAAAGTCTTACATAAATGTAAAAATAAATATATGCATATCATTAAATGTACTTGTATATATATATGTGTAAATATAACACACACCTATGTATGTACGTTTGAGTAAGTAGTTTTCTAAAGCTTGTTTATAGTCAAATGGCTCAGAGCAAATAGACAAACTACTATTAGCTGTGCATATACATATGTACAAATACGAGTACATATGTGTTGCATAAATATGTATATATGTATATATGTGTGTGGGTATGACGCTTAAGCATTGACTTAAAAGCATGTAAGCTCCTGCGGTTGATGGCCTGCAGCAAAATGCAATCTACATGCGACCATATATTAACACATTAATACATATATAGGTATATATACATACTTACATACGTATACTATATACATATACTGGTTGGTATTGTACATACGTACATACATACATACATACATACATACATTTGTTATGGTATACAATGAGGCGTAATTGCCACTCTTAATGGTTCTGCATTGCACTCAAGCGCGCACTTAACGCTTATGCAGTGAGCTAATAGGCGGAGCGCATTGTCTAGTTGTTGGTCATT
>JAWMAG010000398.1:600000-806527 GCA_037013455.1 Ceratitis rosa | reverse complement strand
AAAATTAAAATTAAAATTAAAATTAAAATTAAAATTAAAATTAAAATCAAAATTAAAATCAACATTAAATTTAAAATTAAATACAGCGCACAAATGAAAGGAAAATTTCCTTGTAACGCAACGTTGAATTAATTACAAGCACTATGTCCTAAAACATTGTATTTGAGAGATAACAAAATTTGTTACAATTCTACCGTCCAAAATGTTGTTGAACAAAAAATTTTCACCATCCCATAGCAATTCAGTTTCTTTGGCCGTGCGGTCATAATAATTTGATAAAAAAATAACTTTTAATGGTATTGTAATGGCTCCAGACCTAAAACTTTTTATTCCCCGAAAAAGAGCAGAAGTATGAGCTACATGTTAATAGAAAAAAATAATATATTTAGGTAAAAATCACGCCAGTCCTCTCTTCTTTTCGCTGTCCGGCGCCAGTTGGTAATACCAAGTGAAGTCAGGTCACTCTCCACCTGATCCTTCCAACGGAGTAAAGGTCTTCCTCTTCCTCTATTTCCACCAGCGGGTACTGCATCTACTGCTTTCAAAGCTGGATTGCTTTCATTCGATCGGGCGACATGACCTAGCCTACGTAGGCGGTTCGTCTTCATGTGCTGAACTGTATCATTGCCATCGTATAACTCGTACAGCTCATCGTTCCATCATCTGCGGTATTCGCCAACTTGCAAAGGACCCTAAATCATTCGAAAAACTTTTCTCTCGAAGACTCCCAGGACCGACTCATCAGATGTTGACATCGTCCACGTTCCTGCAAGCAGCATCTGGCAAGAGTGGGTTGAGTTTATGCTGGTCCCTAGATAGACGAAGGTATCCAAGTCGTGGAATTCGGTATACCTTCATTAGCTGTTCTATATTAATAGCGTATAACTGTGCTGTCGAAGCAGCCTTAAAATCGATGAAAAGCTGATGTGTATCTATACATTTCTCACGGGTCTGTTCCACGACCCAGCTTTAGTCTTTGACACAATACGCTCGACGTGATATTGAGCAGGCTAACCACACGTAAATTGGCGCAGACTGTAAGGTCTCACTTTTTCTTGGGTTTGGCAGATCACAATTAAGTTTCAAGCTTCGGGCATGCTGTCGTCCGATCATATATTGCAAAGTAGCTGATGCATACACTTTGTCAGCTCTTCACCACTATGTTTTAATAGAACTGTCGGTAGGCTATTGATCCAGCCGCTTTGTTGTTCTCTATGCGGGTAATCCCCATTTAAACCTCGACATAGTGGGTAATGTAACGTCTTTTCCATCGTCATCGGTTGGGGTTACGGGTTCGTTAACTCCGAGTGTTGCACTCTCATGGTCATTCTGCAGGCTGGAGAAGTGTTTCCTCCATAAATTCTAGATCACCTCGTTCTGTCTCACATGAGTTTGCTCCGATCTTGGAATCTTATGTAAGGCTCCGTATCTTTTTGGAGAATTTTCGAGCATTACCCTTGTCGGCCAGCTGCTCAAGCTCTTCATACTCACGCATGTCGGCCTCTTCTTTTTTTTTTGTCTGCACATGTTAAGTGTCGTTATCTATCCCATTATTTCCGTAGCGACGGTATGTAGGGAGTAAGAAATATGCTGCAGTAATTTTTAGAAATAGATGATAAATTAATCTTAAACCAAAAACCTATCAAAGAACGTTACACTTTTTTTCAGTTTTGTGGAGTTTTGTTTAGTGAGTTTTTTCAGAATTGCGAATTATTAAAAAAACAAATTTTAAAAAGCATTTAATTAAAGGTTAATAGTTTTATTTCTTTCAATAAAAAGTTTGATAAATTACCTTTCAAAGATTTTGCTAAAATATTTTGCATTAAATGAACATATTCATGCATTACTTGCCGTGATGCTTGCATTTGACTTCTGTAATGCCTTTGCAAATTTACTTGCAGCATATTTTACATTTGCTTAATACTTATTTTTAATTGACTGAACTCATATATAAAACACCAACTTTTCTAAATAGTTTTGCGCAATTTCTAAAAGTATTATTTCATACTTTACATAAATACTTGTTTTGCTCACTTTATTTATTTTATTTTACTTATTTTATTTTATTTATTTTATAAATGGCTAAAATACGCAGATTTAGATCCTCAGTGTGTTTCCAATTTCAGAATCATACTTAAATCTTCTCTGGAGGACGAAGAAAAGGAGAATGTATTATTAAATGAGGTTGAAAGTTGGAACCAGCTGCCAGCAATAACCGGCCCTCGAAGAGGTCACAGTGTTGCACTTTTAGGTAGATAGCAAATTGCGATTGGTGGAGAGAACGAAGTATATGGAAGGTAAAATTTGTAATTGTAAAAAGGAAGAACAAATAAAATTCACCATTCATTCATTGCAAATGAATTTAAAGGTTTTTTCATTAATTTCAACAAAAACGAACATGTTCAGTACAGTAAGTAACCAAAGTACTTAGGCAATTACAACACATTTTTTATTTACTTTTGCACTGAAAACCGAAATACCAGAATCTAATGGACACAGACGTGCGTCCACGCGTACAACTCGTTGCTTAAAAATTTCCATCGAAAGTCGGCAAGAACGACATAGCTCACTCATAGATGGTGACAACCCACGTAGTTTGGGATCAGCCAAAAGCAACTAAGTACGAAGAAAGGAGCATGAAATGCATACACACGTAATATCCGGTATATGTTACTAGTCGCAAGGACATGGTTTGATGCATCCTGGTAACAACCAACATCCGAAACATTATACGCTCGAAGCTGTTGGCGCTCGGCGGAGAATATAACCACTCCGATAATATTTTTATTTGAAAATAAAAGCTTCTCATTTGTAGGAAAACATCATTCCGCAAAGCCACAAATCGAAGCAGAAGTTTGGTCGGTCTCTTATGCAATTTTCAATGAATATTTTAAAAACTGTTCACTTGAAAACTCGCAGGAGACTTCTCAACCAATGTCGTCTGCCACACTTCCGTTTTACAACTTGCAGAGTTTGGTCTTTTGTCGAAATATTCTATCTTCTGCTAGCTGGTGTGAGATATTTCGCCTGTCTCTCCTTAAAGTTGGCGCTCATTGATGATATTTCCATCGCAAACAGCGGAGGCATCATTCCTCTCACGTGAGGTGCGAAGCTGATAACATAACTCAATGTGGCAGCAGCGAAAAGAAGATTCCCATCAGTTGCATATCACTTTTCAATATTTTCTTACCTGACACGTTGAATAGACAGTGTGAACTCGCACATCTCAGTTGCAGTGGAGAGCCATGCCGTCGAGCTCTTTATTGGAATGTGCTGTGTTAGATTTTAGTACTTCACATTTCGTGTGTATCGAAAACCAGTATGGAAAAAATAAATTACTGTGGATTGAAATTTTATTATTTTCACTTTTATTTATGTATTTAAATATTTTAACAGTTTTCATATTTTATTATTTAATTTATTCAAATTAAAAGAAAGCTTCAGGCACTATAAAACAAGAGTATGCACCATCTTTAGGTAGACGAGCCTTTTCCACCCACCGATCGCGTTCCTCATCATAAACATAAGAACAGTCCTTTAGTACATTTAAATAACCGCCGATAGCCCATAATTGATTGTTTAAGGAAATACAAGCAGGGTGATAATATTCGGTAGGTAAAGAACAGATCTGTGAATAATTTTGCATAAATATTAATGTTAAACTTGTGAGAAATTCCTAAAAATTAGTCAACTAACCTTCGTCCATACATTTCTTTGTGGATCGTATCGCTCAGCCGCTTTCCCTCTTACAACATATATAAATCCTTTGTGCACGGCTGCCTGAAATGTAATTAAATGCAATTAGATGAAAACCAAAATTTTAGTTGTTTATTTAACAGGTGAAGAATTTTACAAGGTTCTGGAAATCGGAGTACTCGCAGGGTCTTCATGCCGATAGAGCCATCCACCCTCCACCACATGCACAATGTAAGAGCTTTGGTCTCGGACAAGCACACCGTGCACACATTCATACACGTAAATACAAAATTGATTTAAAAGGCCTAAATAATTCTTTTCTATATAAATTTAGAGTTCACTTACACCATGATATGAACACGAATTCTTCATATTCGCACAAGAAGTCCAGGTATCTGTGGTTGGATCGTAGCGTTCAACAGAGTTTAAATCTTGTAGTCCATTATTACCTCCCATAACGAAAATGTTTCCATTGAAGGTCACTGCAGCTGCCCCAAAACGTGGTGTATTCATATTGCGTACCAGACGCCATCCACCAGTAGAGGAGAACCTAAAGGGAATTAAAAATAATAAAACTTAAAGACTGGATAACAACAACACACAAACATAGCATAAGATTTTGGAAAACCCTATTTATACATTCATACATATGTAGATACCTATATTTAGTATATACCCTTGTTTGTGGCCAAACTTCTCGAAACACATTTAATAACATTTTTGTGGATATTTGGTAGGTATGACAGTGTGCTAATAGCGTGTGGAGTGTATTTCACACCGCTAGGTGGCGCATGAGTCCACTTGGTCGGAAAATCTTTTCTCTGTACAATCTTTATAACGAGGACCGCAACAAAAATTGGTATGTAACAATGAGTTCTCCCATGAAAACTTTCGAAAATAATTACTTTAAATGTGATTTTGGGATTACAATTTTTGGTAAAGTTAGTTTATATTTAAAAATTATTACTGTCATTGTTTTGAAGTATTTTCCTAAGAGTTTTAATAATATTGGTAATTTTATAGCATATTTAATTTATTAACTGCATTTAAAATTTACTGCATTTCAACAATGATGAAATTCTACATGCCTTATAGCCGTTAAACGATAAATATACTAATAAGTTTTTTCCAATAGTTCTCTAAAAAGACGAAGATTGGTGAAAAACTTGATTTGCAACAATTTGTCGCTAAGATTGTTAGTAAGGATGACTAACTACGAAAATGAGCTCGAAATTCGATTTTTTTTTAATAAAACGCAAGCAAGAGCTTTATTTTTCCTTTTAAATGCTACTAATATTTCATTTTGTGCATCGTCGTCGCTTCCGGAAGATTAAGAATCCATTATCGTCACTGTGACCGTTGCAACAACCTTGCTTTGCAATCTTTTGCGGTTCAATTGGTAAATTATGGAAATCTAAAATCAACTTGCGCTGTACAAAAAATAATAATATATTCTAATTCCATGCCTTCCTAACCTCTTATTTCTAAACGGAAGCTGGGTGGTGTGCGGGCGATGATTCCACTCCACTGCCTCCACATTTTCGTTTAATGAGTGCCTTTACTATTGTTGGAATCATTGACATTGTTCAGTTAAATTAAACAAGATTACATTTAACCACTATTTTGTTGGCATATCATTCATATTAAAGAATTAAAATTTAATTTAAATTAAAATCAATTTTGTTTTGTTGATAAAAATCCAATCATATGATCACAAATCAGCTGTTTTTCATACTTGCTAGTTTTTACTGGGTCAAATTTTCCTTTCTTTCCAACTAAACGTCAAAATTGCGCTCTCTCGTTACAAACTTTTACTGAGTTTTTGGTTCAACGAACACGATCCAGTAAAGTTTGGTAAAAATTGTTACTGCCCATCTGATCAACAAACAAAACTAAAATATGTACACATGTACATACTACATACTCATACATATCTACATATATTAAAGTAAATGATTTCGAAAGACACTTTTGTAAAGTTCAACAAATTAACTGAGAGTACTTTCTTTAATTTTAAAAAGTGCTCAATCGAAGAAGCTTTTTCTTGCGTGCTTGTGGAGGCCCCACAAATTAAGCCAATTCTGTATTGTACGAATGAACTTTATGACTTTACTTTATTAAAATCGAAGGCTTAAAATTAGGGATGAGTTAACTGACGATTCAGGGGATGACGTCGCTCGGTTGGTCTATTGGAAGAATACTTCTTCGGATACGTATGTATGTATAATACTCCTTACTTACAAAGTGAAATATAGAAAAACATCGGTTAAAGTTAATATAGATATATAATACATACATATGTATGTATATGTATATACATGGGCGTTACTTGTGCTCCTTTAAGTTTCTAAACTGACAGATCATAAGAGCTTGTAGTCGATTACTGTAGAAATCTAAGATTTTTTGAGTTCTTTCAAATGCAAATGATTTTTTTTTTCTCATGAAAATGTTTGATAACCGGGTATTTATGTATGTACCATATATACACTTCTACATATATATTTACATTCAATATACTACATGTAAACTTACACTTCTACCGACGCTGAGGCAGTCCTTCCTACGTTATATCCACCAATCGCGTATATTTTGCCATCTAAAAGCGCAACACTGTGACCTTTCCGGGGGCAAGTCATTGCTGGCAGCTGGTTCCATGTTTTGGTACGCAAATTCCAGCTTCGAACTTCATTTATTGCATTCGCGTTTTTTGTTCCCCCGATGAAGATTAAATTATCATCAATAAGAATAACACCGAACGAATTGGCACCTTGTGTATCCAACTCTGCGTATTTCAGCCATTTATCTTCAGTTTTATTGTATCGTAAGAGACATTTAGCATCTGCCTGGGTAAATATCTAGCAATTAAGAAGAAAAATATGTCTCTTATATTTTAATTCAGGACATATGTACACACATACATTTATATATAATCTGTTTCTTATATATATAAAAATTGAATGTGTCAAATTGTTTTATAGTTAAAGAAGATTTAAACCAAAAGAACTTCGGAAATTGCACCAAGGACTGTACTACTCAAGAAAATTTTATGTTCGATTTACTTGAAATTCGGTACAAAGTTGGCTTTTTGCGAAATAATGGTGTTAGTAGTTCTTTTCGCTTGACATTTCTGTTTTCGGAAAGTGGATTATGGACCAGAGATCTTTAATTATATTCGACAAGGACGAAAGCGAGTAGATCCTTGTCTCATTTACTACAGTGGCCATATAAAGGAGCGTAAATTTGGTGCCGGATTTGTGGTAGGAGAGAGACTCCGTCGTCGAGTACTGGCATTCACCCCGGTAGATGAGCGTCTCGCCACAATCCTCATCAAAGCAAACTTTTTCAATATATCGTTGATTTGCGCCCATGCCCCGACGGAAGAGAAGGACGATTTGGCCAAACATGCCATTTATGAGCGCCTAGAGAAAACTTGTGAGCGCTGCCCCCGACACGATGTTAAAATCGTGCTTGGTGATTTTAATGCCAGGGTGGGTAAAGAAGGTATCTTTGGTGCGACAGTTAGAAAATTCAGCCTCCACAACGGAACATCCCCCAATGGGTTGAGGCTGATCGGGCCCGAAATATGGTTGTCTGTAGTACTAGAATCCAGCACAAAAAAATACATCAAGCCACTTGGCTGTCCCCTGATCGAAAAACACAAAACCAGATCGATCATGTTGTGATAGATGGAAGAAGGTTTCAAGACCGGAGCAGACTCCTGTAGGACACAAAGAGGTGATCTAGCCACCGATGCCCAGAGCATATTAAATTTATGGAGGGAACAGTTCTCCAGCCTGCTGAATAGCAGTGAAAATGTAGTAACCGGAGATAGTGAACCCGAAACCTCAATCGACGACGATGGAAAAGACGTTCCACTACCTGACCATGAAGAAGTTAGAATAGCAATCGCTCGCTTAAAAAACAATAATGCGGCTGGAGCTGACGGCCTACCGGCAGAACTATTCAAACATGGCGGTGCACTGCTGACAAGGTGCACGCATCAGCTACTTTGCAGAATATGGTCGGACGAAAGCATGACCGACGATTGGAATTTAAGTGTGCTCCGCCTAATCCATAAAAAAGGGGACCCCACAGTCTGCGCCAATTATCGTGGGATAAGCCTCCTTAATATCGCCTATAAGGTCCTGTCTAGCGTATTGTGTGACAGACTAAAGCCCAGTCAACAAACTGATTGGACCTTATCAGTGTGGCCTTAGATCTGGTAAGTCAACCATTGACCAGATATTTACATGCGGTGACTCTTTATCTTGTGACTTTTTAAATTTAATGCTGGATAAAATAATACGAGCAGCAGAGCTGAATAGAGAAGGTACAATCTTCTATAAGAGTGTACAGCTGCTTGCGTACGCCGATGATATTGACATTATTGGCCTTAACAACCGCGCGGTGAGTTCTGCTTTCTCCAGATTAGACAAGGAAGCGAACCATTGTTAACTCGGCTAAAATCGCGTAAGCAGTGTCTACGCCAGTAAAGTAAGTAAGTAAGTTAGATCAATAATATAATAGAAAACTGAATATCTCGATTTAAATGACGCTTAAATTAGGGTTGTTTATTGTTCTTGGAGAAATTTAGTATTTCTTCCTGGAAAACCCAACCGGTCTCAGCTGTAAAGAAATACCACTGCGCAAGTTCCCAGGATTTACTTGTTGACACCGGTCAGTCACTCCAGCCAAGTATGTACACAAGTTTAATAGAAAACTGAATATCTCGATTTAAATGACGCTTAAATTAGGGTTGTTTATTGTTCTTGGAGAAATTTAGTATTTCTTCCTGGAAAACCCAACCGGTCTCAGCTGTAAAGAAATACCACTGCGCAAGTTCCCAGGATTTACTTGTTGACACCGGTCAGTCACTCCAGCCAAGTATGTACACAAGTTTAACCCATTCCAAAAATATTACTTTCCATTATAAAAATACTTACGTCTGAAAGTCTTTGCACCGCCAAACAGGACGTCTCTTCAAGATTTGTACGTAAAGATTCTCGCGGCCCAGTGAAATTTAATGATACGTCTGTGCGAGCTAAAGCGTCTCTGGCCCATGGTAAGGCCTGAAAGGCCAACGACTCACAGCCTGGCAACGGTTGAATATTTGTCAACATGAAATTCGCATCGAGTTGCGAGAGACGCAAGCAACCAATGAGATTAGGCAAATGACGTTCACGACCGACAGTATCATGTTCGTACCAACGTTTAATCGCGGCAAATACATCTTCTCCGCAGGAAACATTCAAGTCTCCGCTCTCCAAGATTCCCCTCAATTTTCCACAGTCAAAATTCAAGAATTCAGCACCGCCTTTTATCTAAGGGAAAAAGAAGATGTAATGAGTACAAAGAAAAAGTAATAGTTAACATTTTTATATACACACATATGTGGGTAGGTAGGATTATATATGGCGACATACAAACTACCTTATAATTAAAGCTATTGCATCGTTGACCTCCATTAATTCCAAAAAACATTCATTCATATGTATGTACATATATGTATGTATGTATGAACATTTATTAAACTTAAGTATACATATTGTATATACTATATAGAACGTTGAACTCGAATAACAGTAATATATGGTAATAATACATGAAGCTCTAATGAAAACCAGCCATTGGACAAATGGACAATGACTTTTAGGGAAAGAACTTTGCTTCTTATTGAAAAAGGTCTTCAGACTTTTCCAAAGTATTTCAAATGAACGTGAATTAATAATGTGAGAAAAATAGTATTTTCCAAAATTAATTGATATTAACGAGACTTCACTGCACTTACTTCCATGAAATGTTGTACGTCATACTCCTGGATTTTCTGCCGAAGACGTTCACACTGAGTCTCGCGCTCCAGGTAATATACCCGCTCAAGTGTGACCTCCGTCATATTTTCAAAAATATAATCAACACAGTCCACAACAATATTATCCAGTTGCAAAATATTTGCCCCTTTTAGCATTTCAGCGACATTTGCGTGAGTTATTAGCGCGTTTCCCGTGTAACAAAAAGTGATCAGACGCTCAAAGGTATCACTATCAATATCTCTTATTTCAATTAAGGGTGTTCCAACTTTATCGCTGCAAAAGAGATTCTCGAAGTACGTACTTGCAGCAGATAGTACCAAACGGTGGGCGGGAATCCTAAGAAGAACAATCGGATGTGAATTCGTATGAAATGATTCAATCATTAATGAATCATCACACATACACGTATGTACTTACAAAACAGTTGGATTGAAAACTTTAAAAGTCACATCCACCAATTTCTGCTCATCATAGAACTGCCAAAGTCCACTTAGAAGTTTTTGTGTAAATTTAGAGTCACTCTCAGCGGGGGTTGTGGGTGCCATACTGCTTGCCATTTTACTGGGTTTAAAAAGATTAAAAAGTAGAGATACGCAGAAGCTGAAAATACATATAGTATGTAAAATTAGGGAATATGTTTGAAACTTTATAGAAAAAGTCTTAGGAAAAACCATAAAGTATTTAACTCTTTTTTGCAGCGTCTTATCAGCAAACAACATTAAAATAGTTACTAAAATGTGGAAAGTTGATTGAATAGATGTATGTATCTATGTATTAAGTTGACTGACAAGAGTTTTTACAAAATCTGAAAAAGTATTTAAGAGATAAATGTGCAAAACTCTCATACATATGTATCTGATTCGAAATATGAACTTAGAAGGAATTAATACATTTATTACTTATAATTCGGTCATTCATGGCGAAAACCTCTGATACAAAAAACAAGGTGGTTTCACTCAAAATTTGGTTTATTATTTGACTTTTCCTTTATTTTTAAGTTACCAATTTTATTTATTGAAAAATAAGTTTCCAACTTTCCCAAATTAAATCAATATTTTATTTTATAATAAAAAAATAAAATTTATTATAAAAAATTATTACTTATGAAATAGGCAAATGCTTCACTTGAAGCAACGCTTGTTGGTGCCACAAGAATGTTATATTAACTGTTTTTTTTTTTTTCTGAAAATTTATTACATAAATTTGTTATCAAAATTTAAAATGCAATTTAAATACTATGAATACTATGAATACTTTAAATATTATGAAATAAATCAGAAAAGTAAAGGATGTAAAATATTTATTATTTTGATTTAATGCGCGCTTTTATTTGCCCAACCTACAACACACACATGCATGCATACATACGTCGGTTTCGCATTTTTGATTTCTTTTTTTTTTTTGTTTTAGAAATTTGAATTTTCATAAATTGAATATAAGAACCTTTAGGTATGTTTGTCCCACCAGACAATTTTTGCAGCCGGTCATTCTTGGCAACAAATTTATATATATATATATAATTGGCGCTTTGTAACCGCTGAAGCGATTTTCGGCCGAGCTCCTCCTCCAATTTGTGGTTTTGCGTCTTGATGTTTTTCCAACAAATGGAGGGACCTACAGTTTATACTAAGCCGCCTCCGAACGGCTGATGGTTTTTTTACGAGGAGCCTTTTTATTTCATGTCCGAAATACACTCGGAGAGGTGGACATTCCCTGCCGAGGGGCGACCGCAATTAGAAAATTTAACTTAATTTTTTATCTGAATTAATTTTCCATAACTTTTGGATGTTGCTGGCACTGGGATATGAACCCGAGCCTTCCGAATGTCAGTATGCAATGGTAACCACTCGGCTATCGCAGTCGCCAAAATTAACGCCATTAATAACGCCATCGTATCGATATTAGAGCATAACTGTGTCTTTTATACTTTTAAATATCTCATGTATTTTTTTTTTTATTTAAGATTATAATTTTAAAATGAAATCAAATATTTCCCTTGCCATTACGCTTCCTATTTTTTCTATCCTATCCTTGGCATAAATTAGATGCTTTTAGAGAATAGTATAAATTCGATCATCCGAATCATCCAAGTAAAAAAAAAAGCTGTTGTTTATAATGTACTAACGGAAACAAATATTACGGATTTATTATCTCCCCGGCAGCGAATTGGCAACAAGAGAACAAGAAGCAAATGTTGCCGATTTGTCACTACGGCTATAAATCGGCGTGTTGCCTATATGCCGCCATCGATGATTGTTGCTTATTTCTCTTGTTTTGAATTTAAGGGGTCAAGAGCCACTCTAGGATTTTGGAAAACGCAACTTTTTTTTTTTTGCTCACGGGGTACCTTTGTGTCCTAGAAAAAATCTGCAATTGGTTTTAAAGTGAAAAAAATATTTCAAATAGCTGAACTTTTTATTTTGCTGCAGAGTGTGCGCTGAGTACAATGAAAACTTTAAAAGCATTTTTCTCTAAATCGCATTTTTCAAACTGGCAGGACAGATTATTCGGACCCTATTGCATCGATTTATCTGAAATTTTGATGGTAGCTTCACAAATACATTTTTTTATCGAAGTACGTAGCCGTTTTTCAATTAAATGTAAACTTCGTTTTTTTAATAATTTAGTGCGTATTTTTTAGTCAAGAATCAATTTAAAAAAAATAAGTGTGCCGCTTTCATAAAAACTAGTTAAAAATAAATCCGTATATAGTTCCAAAGACGATAGTTTGTAGATCATAAAACTTGTTGCTTTTCTGTTCTAGGTCTCATCCTTTAAAAGAAATCGGTCCTCCCGTGCATGCCTCTCAAAAAACATGGATTAAATAATGAACTTTATCACATTCATTTTGTAACAAAATAATAATTAAAGAATATTTTTTATACCTTAATGTATGTTCGATGAAATGGTTAAATAGAAATTCTACTCTTTTTTCTTTTTTTTCAACCCATAGAGTGACTTTACCCCTCGAACAAAAAATACAATTTTTTTATTATGTCTAAAATATTATAGCATGATAAATTTCATCTTTATACAAATATTAATATAAATTAAAAAAAGTGAGTACATATAAATTATAAAGAAATATTTAATAAAATTTATACAGAAATGATTAAAAGCCAATAACCACAAGTTGATGCATAATATCAGGAATTTTTTCTCATTTTACATACAATCTTGCATTCGTATTAAATACAGTGGCGTAAATTAATTTTATCAGTCGTCATGAGTTTACTATCGTTTCACACTTAAGAGTAATGTGAATCAACTTTATTATACTTTATTTGCTACGTCAGTATGTATACATTAAGCGATAAAAATATAGAGCCAAACATGCAATAAATAAATGTGTGCTTACGTGGCGAAAATGATGTCACACGAACAGTTTTCTCAAGAAGTCAAATTTTGCTAAAAATCAAAAACAGAAATCGAGCATGAGTCGAAAACACATACATACGTGTATGTATGTACACTCAAAGCTTCATATGTGTATACATAAAGCAAATCCACACAAAGTATTGTGCGATCTCGTTTCCCTCACTAACCTTATCAACAAACAGTTTCGCTGAAAAATTTTGTCAAAAATCTGAAATTGATGTTGAACTCATACCAAAGTGTAAAGCGTTTTGCGTATACATACATACACATTAAATTGCTTGAATATATGCATGTGTATATTCAAGCAATCTAATATGTATTTAAGCGCAAAGCGCACACAATCTTATACCCTTTATCAGCAAGCTTCTTCCTCGCATCGATGACAAAATTTGTGAAAAAGTTTAAACTGTTGGTGTTGACCAACACAATCAAGCATGAGATTATGTACATATATATATGTGCAAAACTTACACAAAAGCACTAGCTGAATTTATTCTGCTTGTTATGTATTTGATTATGTGGATTTTCAATTTTGTTAAATTCAAATCAAAGAACGTAAATCACTTCACTTGTCAATACACTTCCTTACTATCGGATGTTTGAATTCACAATGAAAACATGAATTCAATTTGAGTGGTACGTAGCCAATGCATAAAACCAGAAACAAAGAGCGTTCAAATTGTGGACTAGCGTGTAAACTGCTAAATGAGACGGAACGACGAGAAGGAATTCACCACAGGCCACCAGAAGTTAACAGAATTCAGTTTTGGCGTATAACATTGATGAGCGTAATAACAGTAAATATGCTCAGAAATAACATTGTTGTATGTTAACGTTAGATAACAAATTTTCGTACTATTGTTATCAAATAAACGAGAACATTTTTCAAATATTAATAAATTATCAAAACGGATTTAGTTATATATAGATTTCTTTAATACACTCGTATATAAACCTTTTGCAATTTTCTGTATTATCTGTTAGCAATTATTCAATGTTTCCGTCGGTATTTCGCAATAGCTTTTATTAACAAAAGGCATATTAGTCATGAATAATATTTATTAGAGATTTATGGGAGCTTTATTAAACAATTTTATGTACTTATAGATCTCTGACAAATTTTTTTCGAAAATCTGAAATTAATATTCAACTCACGACAAAGTGAAAACTCATACATTCATGCACTTGAATACCTATGGTGCCTAACACGAGCAAACTCACTCGTAAAATCTAAACAAAAAAACATCAGCAGCAAAAGTAATGATTTCAGGTTACTTCATCCGATATTAAATCGTAGCTGCTATTCCACTGGAAAAGGGTCAGATGGTAACTGCAAAATTTTACACTGGAGAGTGCTTACCAGAAGTTTTCAAAAATTTGTTGGAAAACAGGAGGAAAGAGGATTTGCGTCGCTACTTTTTACATCATGACAACGCGCCATCCCACACGGCTGAAATAACGAGTAATTTTATTGTGATCTCTGGAATCGAAGAAATACATCCAGCACCTTATTCCCCGGATATAGTGCCTTGTGATTTTTGGTTATATCCAAAAATTAAAAAAGATTTAAAAGAAAGGTTTATAAGCTTAAAAAAGCTAGATTTTGAAGACTGTTTTCAGGAGTGAATCTATAGGCCTAAGAAATGCATTGAAACCAATAACGATTATGTGGAGAAGATAAAAAAGGACAAGGATTACGAATAAATACAAAAAGATTTTTTTTTTTGGTTAGCTTACCGAACTTTTGTTAATCTCCTTGTATACATACATATACAATATAAGAATACAATGTTTCTCATTGATTTTTGGTTTAAGATTCGGAACTTGTATGAACGAATCAGCATTTTGCTGGTATATATGAACTGGTATTAAACTAGTATGAAGCTGATGCATAGACTGACAATTAACAATTCCTAAGACATCGTCGTGTTAAAAATACCAGTTGCTGACATGGAAAATAAATGAAAGATGAACTAGTTAGTGTAAATATGTTAAGTATTTGGATTTTAGTCAACTACTAGTATTTTTCTTGCAGGGTTCCTTCTTTCAACCCGCCATGCACAACTGACTTCTACGCGTCGACCACATTTGCTACATTTCATATTTGGGTGCTTGTTCTTTATATTTTTATTGATAACATATGCATGTACATACACATGTGTGTTTGAATGATTATTTCGATATATAATCCAAAAATATAAATGTATGTATTTAATAGAATTTAAACAAAAACATGATACTTTTATTATGTCTAAAAATATCATAGCTATAATATATTTTATTTTTAAAAATTTGAGTATAAAATAAAAAAGCGAGTACATAGAAATGGTATGATTTAATAAATTTCAAAAATATTTAATGTAGTTTATGTACAAATGATTAAAAGCCAATAAGCACAAGTTGATATATAATGTCGGAAATTTTTTCTCATTTTACATACAATCCTGCTCTTTCTGGTATTTTGAGCCCGATTTCAAACAAATTTTATTTATTAAAAAAAAATATTTTTAAACTAAAGTTTATGTAGATAAGCAGACTTATGTATAAAAGTATTAATTGAAACAATTTTTTTTTGTAAATGGCTGCTCTTAAAATTGCTGCTAAAACACGTCCCTTTTGTTGGCGAGTGACACGCTAACGTAGAACGAATCATTTCAAAGCAAACATCAATACGGTTTCTTTCTTATTGTGTATCACATTGGCTATGGCCGGAGCTACAATGAAACATTTTCACAAAACAAAAAAAGGCCAACTTTTTAATTTTTTTAATTTTAAATATTTATAAATTTTTAAAATTACAATGAATATTTTTTTTTTGTAGTGCCGACCATAGTGAGACGTTTTAAGAGTAAAATATCGTTTAGTTCATGTTCATGTTGTTGTTACCCAGTTTCGAGAAAATGACGACCTCTCTTCTATACTTACTTATTAGTCTTGCGGACACTCGGGACAAATTCTATATTACTTCTAAGAGTATTTTCTAGCACATTACAGGAAAATGAAATTTCGATTTTTTAATAATTCTTTTCAGATTTCCCGCTGTTAAATTCGCTTTCGCTGGCATGAGTAAATAAAAATCTGGAAAATTTGATACATGGCACGCCCTGAACCTTCTTGTTGATTAACGTTCTATGCCCCGCTGTGCTATAGAAATGGCATGGTATTCTTGTATGGTATGTATGTACGTTCTTTGCCTTCACAGAAAGCATTATTATTCATAACCTCAAGCCGTTGATATCAAAGTGTGGAATCTGGTGAAATTTGTAGAAATCTGTCAACTCGTATTTGCTTGTCAATCTTAGAGTTTGCCTGTCAAATATAAAATCATAATGGCTGCGGCCAAGTTGACAGGCAAACTAGATGATGCGGACATCGTTAGAATGAAAGATTTGCAGTATAAATACTCAGCTAATGAAAGAATCAACGAATAAGGAATGTCATCCCAAAAAGGAGAGTAAAGAATCTGATAGCGAATCATAATGGAATGTGGGAAATTTAAATACGAAATGTCAAAGAAAAGGACATAATGAAAATGATTTAAAAATCAAGTGTTCTCAGCTGTTTTCCAATGTAAACAAACAAAATGGCGGTTTACATGCATGTATACTTCTAAGATGGTTCATACGATGAATCATAGAAACAATTCCATATGCAATTCTATGAAACACTGCTGATGTCTAAAGTTGAGCAAACAAGTTTTCGGTAAATTCCTAAGGATTGGAATGGAAAACTTGAGCATAATAGATATTTAATTCTTATTATATTAATACAAATACAAATCGAAGACGATTGTTCAAGGTGAATTTATAGAAGACGAAAAGTTGTCACATCATATGATTCCTTGTTCTTCCTTCCATTTCAACAAATTACACAAACAAAATACATGAGAAACAGATTTTGACATTACGAACCTTTTATTACACCAACAAAATACATTGAATGAATTTCCTAACTATGATTACACAAACTAAATACATAAGATTTGTGTTTTTTTATTCTTGCTACTACCGGGTGTAAATTTGCCTTGGAGCGTGTGTGAATTTGCCTTGACGTTCTGTTTGTTTCTTTTTTTTTGCTAAGAAATTACTTAATGTTACAAAAAGTGTTTGGCTTTTTTTATATAAATATTTTACTCCTACTAGGCTGTAAATAAATCATTTCAATGCACTGTGCCTTAAAAGTTTTTTATTATTATATGTACATATAGTACATATAGTACGAGTATATTGTATCAAGAAGAAAATGAAACTTAATTTCTCACTATTTACTTAAGTATACATGTACACGTATGTATGTAGCTTCAAAATTAAGGCCTACCATGCATATAGAGCGGTCGCAACGCCTCATTCGGTCCAGGTATATATTCATTCATATTCAGTGTCATCATTGTGTCAGGAAAGTGTTTACCCTTCACTTCGCGATTTATACGATAACTACTTCGATATGGTTGTATAGCATTCGCATATGTATGTGGACCATATGGTGATGTCACATCAGTCGATATATCTTTTAATGTAACTGTTGGTGGAGCATTTTGTTGATGTTGATGTTGTTGAATAGTGACTGCACTGTTAATTGGTTCCGATGCCAGTATGGCTGGTGATCGTACATCATATTCCAATGGTCCACCATTAATGGCCGCTGCCAATGGCGGATGTAAGGCAAAAAAGCATCATCTGGCAAGAGTGATTCTGGGTTGAGTTTATGTTGATCCCTAGATAGACGAAAGTATCCACGTCGTGGAATTCGGTGTACCTTCATTAGCTGTTCTATATTAATAGCGTATAACTGTGCTGTCGAAGCAGCCTTAAAATCGATGAAAAGCTGATGTGTATCTATACATCTCTCACGGGTCTGTTCCACGACCCAGCTTTAGTCTTTGACACAATACGCTCGACTTGATATTGAGCAGGCTAACCACACGTCAATTGGCGCAGACTCACTTTTTCTTGGGTTTGACAGGTCACAATTAAGTTTCAAGCTTCGGCCATGCTGTCGTCCGACCATATATTGCAAAGTAGCTGATGCATACACCTTGTCAGCTCTTCACCACAATGTTTTAATAGATCTATCGGTAGGCTATCGATCCAGACGCTTTGTTGTTCTCTAAGCGGATAATCCCCATTCAAACCTCGACATAGTCGGGTAATGGAACGTCTTTTCCATCATCATCGGTTGGGGTTTCGGGTTCGTTAACTCCGAGTATTGCACTCTCATTGTCATTCAGCAGGCTGGAGAACTGTTTTCTCCATAAATTCTAGATCACCTCTTTCTGTCCCACATGAGTTTGTTCCGATCTTGAAATCTTATGTAAGGCTCCGTATCTTTTTGGAGAATTTTCGAGCATTACCCTTGTCGGCCAGCTGCTTAAGCTCTTCATACTCACGCATCTCGGCCTCTTCTTTTTTTTTGTCTGCACATGTTAAGTCTCGTTATCCATCCCATTATTTCCGTAGCGGCGGTATGTAGGGAGTAAGAAATATGTAGCAGTAATTTTTAGAAATAGATGATAAATTTCAATAAATATCTGACAAATTGAATTCTTTTCCGACACACCCACATATTTTAATTAATCTTAAACCAAAAACCTATCAAAGAACGTTAAAAAGCATTTAAATAAACGTTAATAATTTTATTTCTTTCTATAAAAGGTTTGATAAATCACCTTTCAAAGATTTTGCTAAAATATTTTGCATGAAATGAACTTATTCATGCTTTACTTATCGTGATGCTTGCATTTCACTTTTGTAATGCCTTTGCAAATTTACTTGCAACATATTTTACTTTTGCTTAATAGTTATTTTTAATTGACTGAACTCATATATAAAACACCAACCTTTCTAAATAGTTTTGCGCAATTTCTAAAAGTATTATTTCATACTTTACATAAATACTTGTTTTGCTTACTTTATTTATTTTATTTTACTAATTTTATTTTATACATTTATTTAACTCTGTTTCCTTTGTATATGCAAGCTGTATAAAATGTAATGAATGTAGAATTATTTATGTAGAAAAGAAAACGTGCTCCAAATGCTTGACACCTAAAAATGAACTCCTCAATGGTCTGCAACTAAATATAAATACATGCGAGGGGATTAACAAAAGTTCGGTAAGTTTACCAAAAAACAAAAAAAAAATTTTATTCACGTAATCTTTGTCCTTTATTATCTTCTCTACATAGTCGCCGTTGATTTCAATGCAATTCTTAAGCCTATAGATCCACTTCTGAAAAAAGTCTTCAAAATCTTTCTTTTTAAGCTTATAAAGTTCAGCATTAACCGCATTAATTATCTCCTCGTTGCTATTAAAGATCTTTACTTTCAATTTCTCTTTAATTTTTGGAAATATTGTAACTAGAGATCACAAGGTGCTATATCTGGGGAATATGGTGCTGGACGTATTTCTTCGATTCAAGAGATCGCAATAAAATTACTCGTTATTTCAGCAGTGTGGGATGTAAAAAGTGCGCCGCAAATCCTCTTTCTTCCTGTTTTCCAACAAATTTTTGAAAACTTTTGGTTAGCACTCCTCGGTGTACCATTTTGCAGTTAACGTCTGACCCTTTCCCAGTGGAATAGCAGCTAAGATTTTAGATTTGGTAAATTAAACTTTCATCATTACTTTTACTGTTGGTTTTGGTTGCCTAGATTTTACGGGTGGGTTCGCTCCTGTTGGGCTCCATGCCATGGACTGCTGTGTGGTTTCTGGCTCGTACTTATAGAACTAAGATTTGGCACCAGTAACGACTTTACCAAAGTTGCTAGACTGACCATTCGAATTTTCGAATTTGTTTAGGAAATATTGAGCAAAATGCACTCGAACCTTTTTTGGGTCTCATGTAAAATTCGTCGTACCCAGCGTTCAGATTTTTTCGTGTATCCCAGATGATTACTGATATTCCCGATATAACCATGACGTTCAAGCTCAAGTCATTACCAATCATTCCCTTTGTCAATTGTGAGTCTGCGTCAATTTTGGACTTCACCAGAGCTGCAGTAGCGTCATCAGTGGAAGTTTTTGGTCGACCTTCTTCTCTGTGTTCGTCCTCTACGGAAAAATGTCCGGTCTTTAATCTTCGGAGCCACTTAGAAATAGTCTTTAAAGACGGTGCAATCGTTGCATATACAATTTGATATTCACCGAGTATTTTTATTGGCTTTAAATTACGCCGGAACCCGAAGAGGATCACATGGCGAATTTCTGACCTATCCTTAGCTATCTCGCATTTTCTCGGCTCCATTTTAGCGGATCGTTTTAAAATTTGAAAGGAAGACTAATAAAGTAATTACAAAAGATTTGCTAGATTTAGATTTAACAAAAACAAATTGAAAGTCACCAACTGACCTAACTTTTGGTAATTCCCCCTTATATGTACCAGCGTGCATTCACACATTTACATATTTTAGGCCGAATGCAAAAACGAAAAACTTGTTGACAGTTTTGACATGCATTAATTGCAAATAAATTTGTGTGCGGATGTATGCATAATACCACATAAAACACGCAAACATATACGTACATAACCTTGGATTAACGGGAATAGTAGCAGACCGAAGGAGATGGTGGAATATAAATCATACAATGCTGACAGCAACAGAAGCACAATACAACACAGCAGTAAGAATATGCAAAAAAGTGTAGCGACTAGAATCTGTTTACATTCTTTTCATTTTATTATTAATTTATTTATTTTTTTTGAAAATCTTGACATGCACGAGAGTAAATGTTATGACGTTGCAACATGCACCATCCCGCAATATGGCTTTTATATTTGCATTTATGCTTCTATATGCATATACCTATATGTACATATTTCTTGCTTAGAACATGCTTTATATGTAGGTATATGTAGATCCATAACATAGCGAGACCTCGCTTATGTTAAAAATTATTTATGACAGGAAAACATAGTACCACATTTATTTTTTTCTCTTCGATATACTTTTCTCGTCAAAATAAATTTGTATTATGCCTTAGAATAAATTTTAGAGAGAGAAAATTTTGAAAGTGTAAAATCAAGGAGCCATTTATAAATGAAAGCTAGTGACAGCAGCTATAACAAATAAAAAGTATCCACCCTGTGACTTGTTTGAGAATGATATTATCAAGTAAACGTACAAATATATACTCCTAAAACACACTGGAGGAGGAGCTCGGCCGAAAATCGCTTCAACGGTTACAAAGTGCCAATTATATATATAGGTATATAAAACACACTTAACATAAATTTTCTGTAAAATTATCATATTTTTTATAACTCTTAACACCTTTCTTAATACCTTTCATGATTTTATAAAATTTGTTGTAAAATGGAAAATTCGATTTCGATGATTTCCAGTGCCAATATTTATTTGAATTTACGTATGTAGAATACCAAATATTTCACTCTTAGATGCTTTTCGATAATATTTCGATTCACAACCTCATGTCTGAACAAAGCGGTTGTACGACGGCTATGAGCTGATTGTTATATAGATATGTATAGATATGTATAGTGGTTAAAAAATCTCCTTGAGGAACTTAGAGGGACAGACGAACGTGGGTAAATCAACTTAGCTAGTCATTCTGAAGTGATAGGGGTAAAATTAGATGGGACTCTCTCTTTTCTTTCTGGTACTTCGAACCAATGTTAATATACCATTTCACATTCATAAAAATTAAGAAAAAGTACATAGAAAAAAATTAATGAAATCAAAATATTTTTCATATAAATTGTTAGTTAGCTGAAGTTTGTATGAATATAATATTTTTGTTATACAACAAAGAAACCACATCTCCTCGTCAGACAATGTCTGGCAGAAGCAGAAAATACTCAAGCACGTATTCGTAAATTTGTGCAGCGAGCACTGTTTGCTTAAATACTCAAGTTAATAGAAATGCAAACAAATTGCTAAAATAAAAGTTAAAAAAATATGAATGGGCGTAGTTCCATCACATTTAGATCCAATTATAAATCTCATGATACACTCAACAATTTTCATTAAAATAATAATTATCAGAGAACTAATTATGTCTCTTCCAATACCTCTAAAATCTATTAGTTTGGCTTTTAGTCAACAAAACTGGACCTAAATTCGTCAGCTTTTACCAAATACTTCCAGACAATGCCGAGCCTGCCTTTTAATTGTCTTAATGTTTCCGATTAGAAACTTTGTATTATATTTAGATTCATCGCACAAGCTGTGCCCCATAGCTAGATTCCATACATCCATATCGTTATAGCCGCGTTATAGTTGCATTACAAAGAAGTACTTTGTTTTCAAGGCTGAGCCCAGATTTCATGCTTCACCCATTACTTCCCAAGCATGGAAAACATTGAAATGTTTTGATCAAAGCTTTAATTAAGTTCATAATACATTAAAAAAAAAAAAAACAATATAAAAGAAATTAAAAAAAAATACCTGAATTGCTAAGTCAGCCTGTCCTATAAATATGACAATGAGGTCATGTGATTAGAAATAATGAAAGTTTACAATTGAAAAAAGTCAGCTTTATATGATATATATCATTGCAAAGGTTAGAGGTTTTTTTTACAACCTTGTCCCTGGCAACGCCACTGTTTGTCCTTCTTTGCCGTATAGTGACCAAATTATCAAACTTGAAATGTCGTAAAAAAACTACTGAAGAACCTGGTGTCCGCTTACTTGCCTTGCCTTCCGTTTTTTTTATCCAAGAAAAACAAACCCTTTTTCTGAGAGGGATGGCCTCATCTTTATTTATCTGGCTCTAAATACACGTAATCCATTCAGTAGGGACATGTCAAAAACACGGATAGCTAGAGGCTAATACCTTTTTTACCTCAAAAGCGGATTGGATATTTAGAAATCAGCCAATCATATTTATCCACTCCTCCCGTGTTTTTATTAAAATTATGAATAAGCATTATTATAAATAAGCCTTGGTTGATTCACGGCAAATTTTGGCATTTTTTTCTTCGAGTACCTATTAGTTTTTACAAAACTTTGGACAATATAAAAATTATTATTATTTTTCTCAAAACGATGATCAGAATAACCTCGGTCTTTCTTTTTCATCTCTTGCTCTTGTTTTGTCATTATACGACATTTCTTAGTCCTTTTGTCTCTGACTGTGCCTATAGCTCTGAACCTTTGAGATTTCAAATCAATCAACAATTCCATGCTGCTGAAAAAGATATCGAAGTAGACTACATCTGCCATGGGATCTGCATATATTGCAGGCAACTTTTTTACCACTGTTGAACTCAAGCCATCAGTCGGTTAGCCCAAAGCTTGTATCCAAACCTCATTGCGTTACCTTTTATAAATTGCTTGATCCCATGGTGACCAAAGTATTTGAAGATAATTTCATCAAAAGCTTTATTGGATTCAAAGATTCCAAACTTTCGGAGTGATTCATTAGCTATATCTCTATAAGGGTGAATTTTGAAAGTTTTGTCAGTATTATCAATTCTTGTTTCGTCATTGAAATGTAAATAGGATAAAATTTTATCAAAGCGATAACGAGACATTGCTCGTTCAACAAATGGAATGACAGCATCATTCTCTACACCAATAAAGTTTACTTTGAGGCAAGTGATGATACGAAGAGAAAAACAAAACTCCTATAAACACTTTTAACTCATTTGTAGTTAGATTGAAGTTGAAATCATTTTTATAATGTGTGGCCTATGCTACAGCTTCGTGCACAATATAATTTAGAATCTCGTCAGACAACAAGATTTCGAATATTACTAATGCTGATTTTCCTGCCAACTCCGTAATCATATTTTCTAAACATTGTTTAGCAGTATTAGATTGCGGCTGTATTTCAGAAGATGTGGTTCACACTTATGCCAAGTGACTGTCTTGTTTGTCCGAGTGGTAGTTTGAGTAAAATTATCTTCCTCCAAATTATCAATTGTACAGAGAAAAAATAATTCGATTAGAAAAATAGTAGAAAAATATGAATTTCATCAGAAATAATAAAAATAACAGACCGACCTAAAATGTAAAAAAATATCTTGATGTTTTAAAATAGGGAAGTAGGAATACAAACTGGATAATTTAGGCTTCAGCTGCATATTTTTGGTGGAAATGTGTCGCTTCCTAGTCAATCGCCTATCCAAATGAATGCCAAAATATGTGATTTCTAGAAATGTAAAATTGATGTATTTGCTTTCATTTTCTTTAACTTTTACGCGCCATTTTGCTAGCCATTCTTCAATTAGCTTAAAATGCTTCTCTAACACTTTTGTGTATTTATTTGTTTATTATAACAGTATCATACGCAAATATTGACGTCGCTTGTAGGAATATCTGCAGTGAATAGTATGTACAATATTGGTCTAAGAACACTACCCTGCGGAGTACCTGCCTTGCTTGTATACTCCTCTGTTATATATTTATTTACTTTTTCAATCGCTTGTTGGATAAGTAGGCCTCAATAATATTGTAGAACGTGTTTGGTAATAATTGTTTAATTTTACAGCTTCAAACACTAAAGAGACTTTTTCAGGCAAGAGAGCGGAAGAGTTAATCAATATAATGGCTACCACATCTCTTAAAGTACTTGTGAGTTAACTAGTATCGGGCTACGTGTCTTGGTAGTAGAACTCATTTGAAGTACAGGGTTATCTGTTTTGCGGTTTCGAAAATAAACGTAAATAAAATGCATTTAAAATAACTTTTTCTTCAAATTCATTTTTGATTATTTTAATAAAGCTATATTCGCTCGAGTTGAGTGACATGTGACACCACCTTGCTGAAACCAAATATTATCGTGTTCTTCAATTACAGGCCAAAAAAAATTGACAACGACAGACAGGCGTTTTCAAAGAAATAAGGTCCAATTACACCACCAGGCGAAAGCGCCTTCTGTCTTCGATTATAAGTAAGTAAGTAACCGAAATATTTCTATAGTTTCGGTTAAGTCAAATATATTTCTTTTCATGTTTACCCGAAACGAATATATTAAATTTAAATTGAAATTGAAATTGAAATTGAAGTGAGCTGTAAATATCAATATTAAGCAGCCATTTTAAAATTGGTGTTAACGATGAGTTTAGGAGGCTACAAAATTAACAATTTCTTTTCGTTTCGATAACATGGCTCTGGAACGAAATAGCAACGTTTCGTTAGTTGAACATCTCTGGTGAAAACCCATATGAATATGTATATAGGTAGCGAAGTAAGTGGACCAAAGCACAAATCGTGTTTCGTGTGCTACAAGATCGTGATCTTACTATTAGAACCGAACGGATTCTTCCAGATAAGAAGACTTTCGCAAGTTTAACACTCCCATTTATATGCACTCGGCAGAGAACACAGATCGGTTTATCGCAAGTCTAGTTAAACTTAACCAAAACAGGTCGTCCGCTGAAAAAGAAAAGTAATTTCAAATTTACGTTTGTTCTGTTTAAACAAAGTAAGTATCGAAATCTATTTTTCGTCTTTAGTATTGAAATTCTTTTAAAAATCCAAGTGAATGCCATATAAGATGAGTTAGTGTTCCCGAAGTATGTCGCTGTTCCCACCAATGCAAGCTTGCAACTTGAAATAGTCACTATAAGCCGTATTTTAAACTACAATTTTTGTACGGACCCACACTCATCCACACTGTATAGAAACACTGTTAGACATTCAAGGGCAAATGCAGGGAAATGTTTTATTCATTAGTCATTCATTCGTAAAAGTTGTCGTTCATTAGTTTGTAATAAACAATTGATAATCAGGCAAACACATACACATGTAACCATGTAAGGTATGCGTGGCTTTTGCAGAGTTGTTCACGCTGTTTCTGAGCACTAATCAGCACACAAGTTTTATGATGACTTCTATGTGTTATAACCCATCGCATCGGGCGTGTGGAAACATATATTTACATATGTTTGTATGTGTCATTTTATAACATCAGCTTGATCTGCTGACGTTGATGGTTTGCAATGACGGTGTGTGGTCTTGCAATCCGCTTATCTGTCATGGCAGCAAAACTTTATGACAAATTCTCGTTAATTTGCGAATTTAACGAAACGCAGAAGCACATTGACAACCGTGACGACTACGTGTAACGCAATGGAGCTCATACGTGTAGCTTTAGCAACAACAGCTGGTAGTAGTGACAGTGGTAGCAACGACAAAGACAACAACATGACATATGTCACATACAGACAGACAGACATTTGCAATCGCTTAAAATCACTCACATTTCTAACTGTTTATAATAAACATACATACACATGTATGTATGTATGTATGCCTCAGAGATGGGCACTAGTACGCTGGAACCACTAACCTGCAAACAGCGCGACTACTCCATGCACGTGTAAAATGTATATTACATGCGTTCAATGGAGTAATCCAAAACTTACCACAATCCATAGAATAGAAAATAGGGTCCAATTAAAATTGCGGTGTACTAGGGTTGGACCATATACTCCATCGCTGCATAAAATCTGAGTAATCCATGGAGTGCATACAGGAAATTGGTTCGAATACAATTCGCTTTGTTGAAAACGTACATGCATACATACATTCCTGTATAATATTCATTTTATAAATTTAAATTAATATTTTCTTGCCAAGAAATATTGGGCATATTTAAATTTGCCCATTTGTTCTATTTGCTTTGGAATATACATACCTTTAAGAAAGTTTCCAGAAATTTCCCGAGCAGAATATTTTTCACCACTCTTTTTTGTTAAGTTGGTAGCACTGTACTTGATTACCATGCCGAAATTGAGCACGACCTGTCAACCAGTCTGTTTGCAACAGCTGTTGAAATCTTTCTTTTACGGCGTCAGTAGAGTCGAAACGGGTTCCACAGAGTGTTAACTTGAGTTTTAAGCACAAAAAAAAAATTGCATGGGGCCAAATTCGTTGAATACGGTGGTTGGTAGATGGTATTGAACGAGTTTTTGGTATTAAAATTTTTAACAACTACAGATCGGTGCGATGGCACATTATCGTCATGAAATATCCATGTATTGTTGGCCCACAATTTCGGCCGTTTACGACGGATGCTTTCGCTCAAACGCCTCAAAACGCACAAATAATACTCTTTATTGACCGTCTGTCCCGTTGGAACGAGTTCATAATGAACCAAACCGCGAATATCAAAAAAAAAACAACAATTTCCGGAAACTCTCTGGTCTTAATAAACGGACATCCTCCATGTACCAATAGACCTCACTAACGAAACGAAACTAATTCAATTTCATTTCATTCATCGGCTAATGACAACTTGATAGGGAGACGTTAGTTGATCCAAAACTACACTATAGAGGAGTACCCGTTGGACTATTCCAATGAACCATATGGTCCAAAATTGTTTGCAGCCTAGAATCGCATACATACGCATGTTGTGCTTCAGCTCCTTTAATTAAATTTTTGCAGTATCTATTGCGCACAATTCCTTCTTTTAGCTGGGTGCAGGGTTAAGAAAATAAAATTGTTTCCTTCGCAACACATGTCAATACACTCCATAATGTGCCATCGATTTAGATTTAAAAAAATATTGCCAAAAATATGCGCTTTACACAATTTTGTATGCTTTCGAATCCGATATTTCATCTTGGGAACTACGCAATGGTGAGTAGAGTTCTACATAACGGATTACGGCGGACTCACTCTTGATACAGAGTGTTCGACATGAACAATGCTTCTAAATATCGGAACTTTTAATACATTTTACAACTCCTACTCCGATTTCGCATGAGATATCATTTCATGAGTTGTATTTGAATTCCAATTCTTGTATGACATCGGATAAAACAGACTGAAAGACTGTGGTTCTGATAAACTCGGCTCTGTTACAGGTCAGTTATTAGGCTTTATAGTGAAGCTAGAGACTATGAAGTGTTCCGTAAGGACATTGATGGAGGAGAGAGCTCCCATTTAGTAGGGTGAAATATTTCGATTACACTTCAACCAATGCTACCAATTCTTCTTCGCTATAACAAAAAGCAAGGTATGGATTCGAAACTGGCTTACACCAACCCGCCTTTCCAATCACAGGGTGCCACTTTTGAATGTAAGGCTAGGATGAGCTGCTCCATTTGCAACTTAGCTAAGCTAAGCGGGTAATATCCTTTTTAGTCTCGACATGCAAACACTTTATTTCTTTGTACTCTGCTTATGCTGCGTGGAAAGCAGCTGTATGTAATGCACTTGTAACAGAATTGACTGACAGATTTGCTAGGGCTCACCGTTTTTTCGAAAACTCAGCAAGACGCCATAGCACATATGGCATTTTGCACATTCTGACATACATCTAGGCGAGTTACTTGGCCGACTGGTGAACGCTGAGTTCAGCATCCTCTCATCAAACTCTTTCAGGAAATTCTTTCAGTTTTGGGTCACTTCTTCCTCTCTCCATCCGAATGTTGACTGAGGGTTATTTCTTTTTCATATCACTGCGTTTTTTTATTTTTTTGGTCCTCTTTCTTGTCAATATGGGCATGCAGCGCCCTTTCTCTGTATAACTAATATGCGTGGCAAAGGGTATACGAGCGTAGTAACTTATGCAAACATTTGTGAATATGCAGAATAAGTTTGACACAAAAAGAAGAGCAGAAAAACTTAAGAGAAAAATATAATGAAAGGGAATTTTCTGTGTGATTTTCCTGTGGGAGGAAAGCGTATGAGGTACACACGCTTAGAACGCGAGAAATGAGTGCGAAAGCATGGTAAAAGAAATACTACTGAGTTGCGGCGAGATCAAAATATGGTTGGTTTGTTGCGGGAAACTAGGATAAGTAGAGAATGATTAGAGCACAAAAATACATTGCACTGTAGAATAGACAAACGGCAAGTCGTTGTCGTCGTCCAAATAGAAGTGGCCGGAATACAAAAGGTCATTGCGGCAGAAGTGGCAAGAAAAAGGGTCAAAAACCAGACAGATTGCAACAATATTAGCTTCTCTGTTGGTAGCTTTAGTTTAAATGTGAAGCAGTGTTAAATACTGACATGTATACATATTTATGTCTGCATTAGGGTTATTAGGGTTGTTACCCAAAGTCAAATTTATTCTCACAACCAGCCGAGGTATAACTGCTAGACCGTCAAATACTTACTGATGACTTTGACTTTTGAAGTCTAATTTAATTGATAAATCTATGATTAATAAATGAGTTGATTTGTGCCGATAACGCTGTTCGAACCACTTCGTGTGCCTTATAAAAGCAACGAGATTGCCATTTTACTCTGAAGCTAGACAGTCGAAGAAGTGTTTCTCGAGGAAATGTGCTGCGCAGTTGTTAAGGCTGAATAGTAACAGACGTAATGTCCAATAGACCCTTCTTCTTCATTCGTCCCTACAGCAGAATTCATTACAGTGGTAGCACATTTATTTCCTGTGAAGCACCATTAAACAGTGACCGGTTATTATGCATGTCCTTATGTTAATGTAGGATCGGTCTAGAAGGATAATAGCAGAATTTGGTGTTTGGAGCTTACAAATGCTGCTTATTAAAGCTTACAATAGCTGCGTAGACATGAAGCTTGAACGAGGAAAGTGGTAAATCAACTAAATGTTGAAAGCATAGAGACTATTTTCTAGAAATGAATGTCGATATCTTATTAGAAATAATAACGTTGTTAGAAATTCAGATGCCAAATTCGTAACCTGATCAATATATTTTTTCAAACCTTGTCAAAGAGAGTTGTCTAACCTCTATCCTATCCTGTATAAGTTTTTACAGAGTTATTACAACCGCTTTGATTTCTAACTATAGTTATATAATGGGGGATCGTAAACATTAATTGTCGTTGACCTTTGCCAAATATATGAGAAACTACATTGGAAATTGTTTATTATAATTAAGTGGGACTATGACGAACTCTATCGTCAGGCATAAAATAGATAAAATGCGACTGAGCTTGGAGAAGGAGAAGAACTTCCAGATGTATTTGAGTTTTTCACAAGCCAAAAACCCTGATCTAAAACTATGAAGTCTGTTAAAAAAATAAAATTTGATCAAGCTTCTCTAACAATAACGCTTTAAAACAATAATTGAAGAAATCATGTGAACGCTGCCATCAAATATCTGAATAAGTGATATTTTGCAAAGTATTTACAGAAAATTATTATTATTATTGAAACAGTGTAAAAATCCAAAGTTAAATTTGCAAATAAATTATTATACAAATTTTAAACAATATTTGGTGTAAAAAGTGTTTTGATTGAATAGAACACAAGGGAAATTTTACCGAAACTGGTGTACATTTTCATATTTTGTAATGCATCAGTTTAATAAAAGATCTATGCATTGAAATATGAGTGTGCATATGTTTTGTAACCATCAATAATCCGAAAATTAAAATTTTTGAAAATTTAAACTAAAAAGCTAACATAAAGTGAAAGGTGTTCATAGCAAATATCACCAAATCCATCATAAACATTTTACTTTCTCGCGACAGTGACACAAATTCGAAAATTATTCAGTGTTGCGGATTGTAAAGCACGAACCACATATATTTTCATGGATCGTAGTCAGCTGTGTGGAGGTCCGATTCGTGGTAAAAATATGTTTCATTTTATTTATTTACTTCACACAATCATACCTCAAGAGAGCTTAGTACATTGGTCTAATAAAGATGGATAAAACATGAAGAACCGAAAAGTAAACTACCAGTGAATCTTAGAAAAGAATTAAATATAAGTTAAAGACAAAAAGATTCGAGGCACTAGGCATGGAATTCAAACTTTAGTGAACTTACCAAAATGCTGTTTACATTGTTAGGAACTGATGTAAGGACAGCGGACTGGAGGTCAACCCATATAAAACCGAAATGGTTCTTTTACCAGAAGGCACAAACCGACTCCTTTTAAGCAACCTAAATTAAAGGGCGTGGTGCTCACCCTCTCTACCGAGGTAAAATATCTCGGCATAATCTTGGATAGCAAGCTTAACCGGTGCCGGAACACGGCAGAAAGATCAAGGAAAGCTATAACTGCACTTTACTCCTGCAAAACGGCGATGGGAAAAAGATGGGGTCTAAGACCGGGTATCGTGTACTGTATTTATATATCGGTAGTTAGATCAATCCTATTTTACGGTGTCACCATTTGGTGGCCGGTACTCGATAAAGTTACTTTGCAAAATATTGCAAAATAGAGAGAGTTCAACGATCGGCTGCTATCCTGGTAACAGGAGCACTTCCATCAACTCCCTCGAAAGCCCTGTTAACTCTTCTCAACATCTTTCCTCTGGACCTATACGGGAAACTACAAGTGGGTTGCAACGAAATAAGATTGAATGCGGTTCAATCTCTTGCAGAAGCGCCAAAGGAGCTAGACTCCACGAGAATCCCAAACAGGTGCGATTGGGAAACTACCAACGCTCCCCACCAAGGAGCCATAGCCATTTTCACAGATAGCTCGAAGCTTGATGGAAAAATGGGCTGACGAATTTATTCCCCCATGCTTTCATTGAATATCAGCATGAGACTACCAGACCACTGGAGCGTTTTCCAGGCGGAACTCTTTGCAATCATGAGTGGTTGCATAAATCTACGGCAGCAGAACAATCGGTTAGAATATACTCCGACAGTCAAGCTGCAGTCACATCTCTCCAATGTAATGGCACCACGTCAAAAGTGGCCATAAAATGTATTAACTTTCCCAACAAACTCTCTACTAAATATAGCACTGCCGTTGCCTGGGTACCTCGATACAGGCACATCCCAGGCAACTGCATGGCGCACGAACTAGCAAGGGAAGGAGCCCTTCTACCCACGATAAAACATGTACACGATGCTGGTTTACCTCTGTCCACGGCAAAGTAAAGGGTGGTTAAATTTTCAAGGGCCGATGTTGATTTTGAATAAAACACAAACTATTTAGGAAATTATTGAAATTTTATTTTATTATGATATATTGGTATTACTCAATTATGTATGTAACAAAATACCGGCCAAATGAGCGCCGCGACCTCGGCGGCACACCTCCATACGATGGTCCAAATTTTCGATGACGCTGAGGCATAATGGAGTTTCTATGCCGTTAATGTGCCGAATTATCTCATCCTTTAGCTCTTGAATTGTTGCTGGCTTATCGACGTACACCTTTTCTTTCAAATAACCCCAGAGAAAAAAGTCCAACGGTGTCAAATCACATGATCTTGGGGGCCAATTGACATCGCCATTACGTAAGATAACACGGCCATTGAATTTGTTGCGCAAAAGAGCCATTGTTTCGTTAGCTGTGTGGCAAGTGGCACCGTCCTGCTGAAACCACATATCGTCCACATCCATATCTTCCAATTGTGGCCATAAAAAATTCGTTATCATCTCACCATAGCGAACACCATTCACAGTAACTGCCTGACCGGCCTGATTTTGGAAAAAATACGGCCCGATGATGCCGCCAGCCCATAAGCCGCACCAAACAGTCACTCTTTGTGGGTGCATTGGTTCTTCGACAATCACTCTTGGATTCTCATTCGCCCAAATGCGGCAATTCTGTTTATTGACGAATCCACTGAGGTGAAAATGTGCCTCATCACTGAAGATGATTTTCTTCGAAAATTTTCATAATAAGTCTGGATAACTTTAACACGTTGTTGGATTGTGTATCTCTCCATGGTTCAAATTGAGTAAGTCTGAAATAGAGAAATGTCAAATTAAATTCGGAAAAAAACTTGGCGTTTAGGTGTGGTTCACATTCAACATCGGCCCTTACAATTTAACTACCCTTTACATGTTTAAACTGCCTTTTACACGAGAAGCTGACTCAAGATGGTTGAACGAAAACCACAAATTGGAGGAGGCTAGGGCGAAAATTGCTTCAGCGGTTACAAAGCGCCAAATATATATAGATATATATATATACTTTTGTCACTATAAATGCAATGTCTGAAGCGGTGCTATGCCTCTAACACCCATAGTGTTATATACGTGCCAGGACACTTCAAACGTACAAGCGTACAAGCTCTTCCTTATTTCTTTACACTTTTATTTGGCATGTGACATCAGCAACAACAGTGCGTTGACAGTGAATAGTATTCAATCCTCTTCATTATGTTGTTTTTGTTGAGTTCAAATGACTCTGTGGCACGCATCTCTTGAATGTAATTGTAACACAAAGCGTTACTGTGTCATGCGGCAGCGTGCAATTGTTGCTTCCTTTTGATTGTTTTTGATTGTTTTTACAATGAATTTTTGTATCTTCGTTTTATTAATTCAATATGTCAAATGGCAAATAGAAAATTTTAAATCAGCGATCAAGAGGAGTATATTTGTCTATATATTATATATGTACATACGTAATTAATATTTAGGTACTGCAATAAGTAACAAGAAAAACATAAAAAGAAGTATTTATTGTTATGTGTGCAAAACAATTTTGTCCTTGCAACACATTTTTGCATACCATAGCATCAGAGATCAGAGCAATCAAACAAATGACTGCCTGTTGCCTGCTTGTCTCCTTGCATGTGTGTCTTTGTCTGAGACTTGGCGGTCGACTGTCCAACCACAATCGCTTCAGCCAACAGTTTGTGTAATCAACTCATTTGTTGCCACTCCGCTGCCGCTGCCGCCGTCTCTACCCCTCCAAACAGTCGGCAGCTGCCAGCTGCCAGCTTATACCGCCTTGCCAATCTTATACTCAACCATAAATACAATAATTTATTGCGTACGCATGCTACTGCTGCAACAAAAGCACTGAAAACATTTACTTACAACAACAAAAGGACGATTGTGGCAAAAAAGAAAAAGAAGCCAATTGACAGCGAATGTGGCATAGTAGGATGAAGCAAACTTAATGCATGTAAGGAATCAACAGCAGACAACGAAAAAGTAAATAAAATTATTTAAAAAGTGGCAAGGAATGTTTTAAATGGATTAATTTTTGGTATTTGATTCGAAAATTTTATATAAATTTGGTATGTTGGCGTTTAGTTTGTTGTTGCTGCTGCTGCTGTTACCCGCCGTCGAGTCGACCTAGTCTTTGCTTCGCAAGAACTTGGAGTGGAGGCAGTAAAAACCGCATACACTGAGAGCGATTGACGTAATCTCATAATAAATTCTTTGGTTGGCTGGTTGGTTGAAAGAGGAGGTTGACGAACTGAGCGCAGCGGGTGTACCCAAGACAAAGAGTATACTCGCTGTGCCCCCCTGCATATATATATATATATATATAATTGGCACTTTGTAACCGCGGAAGCGATATTCGGCCGAGCTCCTCCTCCAATTTGTGGTTTTGCGTCTTGATGTTTTTCCACCAAATGGAGGGACCTACAGTTTATACTAAGCCGCCTCCGAACGGCTGACGGTTCTTTTACGAGGAGCCTTTTATTTCATGTCCGAAATACACTCGGAGGGGTGGACACACCCTGCCAAGGGGCGACCGCAATTAGAAAATTTAACTTAATTTTTTATTTAAATTAATTTTCCATAACTTTTGGATGTTGCTGGCACTGGGTTATGAACCCGAGCCTTCCGAATTTCAGTACGCAATGCTAACCACTCGGCTATCGCGGCCGCCCTGCATTGCCTAACTATACTTTTGCGAACATTTCTCTTTAATCAACTTTTTTATTTTCTTGCAACCGTGTGTGCGCACCCCAGCAAGGTCGGATCTGGGGCACTATGAAAGATGCGACGTTTCAATCGGCAAAGGTATTTCTCCAGCCGTTCCTCATCATTTTTGTATGCTCTACACTCAACGAATTCCACTTTACTTAGCTTGTGGAGGTGATATATCAAAGGTAGATGCTCCAAAAATATAGTCACAAATTCTCTTTTGCTTAAAGTTATTAACAGTTGGGTCTTTCTACAATCCAAACTGTCCCAGAATAATTTGGTTTTGTCCTTCTGTGAAAGTTTTCCAGGAGTTTTAATGTTCCTCTATAGTTATATAATACTTGATATATACAGAAAATGATGCATCTTATGTAACGGCATAAGTTAACAGAGATCGTCACTTAAATAACTTCATTAGATTACAAAGTTAATTAATTTAGCCATTTCTGGCTAACCTTCCGTCCGTATATGTATACGAGATATGAAATAAAGATGAGATGTTTTTATGAAATTTGGCTAACATATTCCTTGAGTCCTTTTGCGGCCGCGGTAGCCGAGTGGTAAGCATTGCGTATTGCCATTCGGAAGGTTCGGGTTCAAACCCTGGTACGACCAACATCCAAAAATATAGTACGTATATTCGTTGAGTCCCAAGTATGGACGCTATTCCCAATGAGTAAAATTGAACCAAGTACTCGTCTCCCTCTCTCATCTCCCATATACGTATGAAAAATTTGAAAATGTGCATAATTCAGTAGCTAAATAAGCAATTAAAGCCCTATTTGTTAGGAAAGGCCACATCATAAGATTAATATGAGAGTTGGAAAAGTTTTGAATGGGTATGGCACTCTCTGTTTTAGCGCCAGGCAGTATATCTCACTGGACAGACTCGACAGAGAATTCGATTAATTTTGCTAGTATTTGTTATATGTATACGAGTATAACAAACTTTCTACTTCTCGTACTTCGCTTGATTCAAGATCGAATTAATTAAAGGAATCATATAAATTGGGTAAGTGCGCTAAAACGTTTACTAGGGAATAAGGTTTCGCTAAAAACGGTTAACATCTTTACCTATTTTTCATCGTGATTTATTGACTTCATGAGAGAGTTTGTGTATATTTTACGAGGGGATTGGCAAATGCTCGGTCAGTTGGTGTCTTCTTAAATCTAAAAATACCAAATCCTTTGCAATTACTTCATTAGTCTTCCTTTCAAATTTTAGAACGATCGGCTAAAATGGAGACAAGAACACGCAAGATAGCTGAACATAGGTGAGAAGAAATTCCAACGCCAACGCAAACAGCAGTTCGCCATGTCATTCTCTTCGAGTTTCGGCGTAATTTACAGCCAATACAAATATTCAGTGAATGCCAAAGTGCATATGGAACGATTGCACCATCTTTAAAGACTATTTCTAAGTGCATCCGAAGATCCCACATCGGCTTTTTTTCCATAGAGAACAAGCCTCGAGATGGTCGAACAAAGTCTTCCACTGATGACGTCACTGTACCTCTGATGAAGTCCAAAATTGAAGAAATCCCACTATTAATACAGAAAATGATTGCCAATAAATTGGGTTTGAATGCCATGGCCATTCGCGAATATTGAGTAATCATCTGGGATACACGAAAAAATCTGCTCGATGGGTACCACGAATTTTAAATGAGACCCAAAAGTGGTTCGAATGCATTTTGCTCAATTTTTCCTAAACAAATTTGAAAATGGTCAGTCTAGCAACTTTGGTAAAGTCGTTACTGGTGCCAAATCTTGGTTCTATAAGTACGATCCCGAAACCAAACAGCAGTCCATGGCATGGAGCCCAACAGGAGCAAACCCACCCGTAAAATCTAGGCAACCAAAACCAGCAGCAAAAGTAATGATGTAAGTTTACTTTACCAGATCTAAAATCGTAGCTGCTATTCCACAGGAAAATGGTCAGACGATAACTTCAAAATGGTATACCGAAGAGTGCTTACCAAAAGTTTTCAAAAATTTTTTGGAAAACAGGAAGAAAGAGGATTTGCGGCGCTACATTTTACAACATGACAACGCGACATTCCACACCGCTGAAATAACGAGTAGTTTTATCTCTGATCTCTGCGATCGAAGAAATATGTCTAACACCATATTCCCCAGATATAGCACCTTGTGATTTCTGGTTATATCCAAAAATTAAAAAAAATTTAAGAGGAAAAGTCTTTAATGGCAACGAGGAGATAATTAAAGCTGTTAATGCTGAACTTGATAAACTTAAAAAGCAAAATTTTGAAGACTGTTTTCAGAAGTTGGTCTATAGGCTTAAGATTGCATTGAAATCAATGACGATTATGTAGAGAAGATAAAAAAGTACAAATTACGAATAAATGCAAAAAGAATTTTTTTTCTGGTCAACTTACCGAACTTTTGTTAAACCCTCCGTATGACCGTCTTTGTATAGATTTTAACATTCATTCCATATCCAAAGTTGATTTAATATGACCACAATAAAGATTTAATATGCTAGTTAACATGGATTTGACCTTTTCGAAAATCAAATTCTTATAATTTGTTTTAATTTCATGTAAAATCCATTTGGTTTCTTTAATTCGATTAAATTAACAGTTCTTTCCGAAGTCTGCTTGAACTTAACTTTAAATTTATGTTTTAATATTTAAAAAGGACTCGAAATGTATTTTAATATCTTATAAATATCCCTAGTTTTCTCATACCCGAAAGCGGTGTTCTCTGAATATTTTATTTGCAAATCTTGCGTCTTTAGTAAATTATGTTATTCTACATTATTATTGCTACATTTTCAGGAGCAGGACTAAGTTGCTCAATACTCGCACATATATTATTTGAATTTTTCTCTTATCTAATCAGAGAGAAAATTAGTAACTTGTAAGCAATTTGTAGAAATTTATTTACACATTAAGAAGAATCATAAAAAAAATAAATGTTAAGAAAAAAGATTCAAAATAGTTTCGAAATAAATGTACGCCCATTGAATTTAAACTCAGTTGCAGTTCCAGAGCATACACATTGCAACAACTACAACGTTAGCCGGTGTGTCAACTTGTGAGCATGTACGTTTGTATTGTATGTCTGTTCTTGAGCTTGTTGTTAACAATAGCACGAGAATCAAAGAGAGCAACAGACAATAAAATAACAGCACCGACAAAAAGCAGCAGCAACAGCAACAATAACAATTGAGAATATCAAAAGCTACAACTCAATGCAATTTCCATTTTATTGCTTTTGCAAATAAAAGGAGAAATATACAAACACACAATTCTCCGGAAAACTTGCAAGTGTGTAGGTACGATGTATATACCCTGCAGGGAAAAATACTAGTTGTTATTTAGAATCCAACTAGTTTTCTTTCTTGCACTAACTAGTCCATCTTTTATCTATTTCCCATGTAAGCGTTGTCCTACGACCTGCCAATTATCCGACTATACACGTACATGAGCTTTATACTAGTTGTAAACTAGAGCATTTAGGTAAGTTGTATTCCTACTTTACCAACAAAAAAAAATTAAATAAAAAAGAGGTGGCCTTCATCGAGACTCGAATCGGAAAAAAAGAAATCAAAAATATATTTGCCTACAGCGTGGCTCGAACGGGAACCCAACGCGCTATAACGATAACCTTGACTATTGTGATGATGATGTCCTTTTGCGTACTTCAACAGGGCGTAACTGAGATGGAACCAAACCATGGGGTGCTAGATGAGCAACAACAAACGGTGGTGGAAATTATTATTACTTCTGTTACTAGTGAATTGCGATACAAATACCGAACTGGTATAATTTCATCTCAAAATACTAGTACTTAACTAGAATTTTTGCATACTAAGCCACCCTCTCCCTGATGGGTGGCGACTGCGAATGTGCCTCTTTCTTTCCATTCAATTTTTCACTTCCTTTTTTATTTCTTATTATTTATTATTGTACTTTCTTGCTTCTTTCTTTTTATTTCCTTTTTTCCAATCATCAATGTTGCCCCAATAGCTGTATGCTTTATGCTATCAATTCAACCTTCTCCACACTCCACTCTCGCTGTTGTTACGGTCGGCTGCTGTGGACTATAAGTTGCATTTGCCTCTTCTGTACGAATTGAACTTCGCCCGCCCACTTTTAACACACCACAGGAGGGAGAAGGAAAATAAGTATGAGTTGCGAAAGATTCTCTGCATACAACTACGTGCAACGGTCTAGCAACTTGCAACAGAAGCATGCAACAGTACGAATGAATCATATGTATGTCTATATGAGCAACAAATAGTATTGCCTGAGATTGTGCATCGCAAATATCTACATATATTGTATATATTTGTATGCTCTCTATATGTACATATGTATGTATGTATGGAAGAATTTGTGCAAATATGTATGCCATTTCAGACAAGTAGAACTCGTTTCGTGAATTGACCATTTGTTTGGTTCTTACAACCAGCAGAAGGTACAACAAACATACTTCGACGATGCACCAGTGCAGTAGAGCATTGTGGGGGGTTTGTCAAGAATTTGGTTGACTAAATAGAGGAGTAGGTCAAAAAGAAAAGGAGTCTGTTTTCGAATATTATGCAAAATTCAAATTGATTACTATGGCGGTTGCTCAAGTTAATTTTTCCATTACATTTTTTAAATAATTATTATATTTTAAATACAAATGGTGCACTGAAACTTAATTACTTCGGAATATGCAAAACTTAAATTTTAAAGAGACCATCATTTTATTTTTTTATTTTTTTAAAATCCCAAGAATTAAGCAAGAACCTCATATTATTGGTCTTCCTTATGTAGCATTTCTTGATTAAAATTTTATGAATTTTATTGTATAATCAATAACAAAAGCAAGTTGATATAAAAAAATGTTAAATATATATCTTATATGTATGATTTCTCAAGTATAACATATTCCTAAAATTACCTCAGTCTTGTACTATATGCATGTAAATGTCCATATCTTTTGGGTGTGAAAGCCTTGGATCAGGTAGCACTTAAATTGTTATCTAATAATTCGTTTTCTTCACGATTGGCAGCTGCAATAACCGAGTACTACCATTAGAAGACCAGGGTTCAAGTTCTGGTCCAATCAACATCCAAAATTATAGAAAATTAATTTTATACCTTCCAAGTGGAGATATCAGCTATCATGGAGGCTGCGAAGCATATCTGAGGTAGCTTTAAAGATAAGGATATCTTCATTTTCAGCGCCAGTCAAAAAGCATCAAAAGCATTGGACTCACTTCGAATTCCAAATAAGTGCTGGACTGTCGCTGACCTTTACATGAGATGGCCCACTCTCTCACATGGGTTCCTGGTTACATGGACATTGATGGAAACTGTGAGGCGGATGAACTTGCTAGACAATTTACGACCAGGCAGATTCTTCCCGATAAAGAACTCTTGGCTACTTGCAAACTGCTTCTCATTGATCTTACATATAAAGAAGCCGCATCAAGGTAGAATGACATTACAACCTGCCGCAAATTCAGGCAAAATCGGTCGCCAGATGAATAAATGGATTTTGAAAAATGTGTCAGAGGTACACACGACTCAGCTTTATTCGACGTATTGCATTTCAGCAAGAGGTAGTATACTCCTAGGAATTACAACAGTCAAATAAATTTTGCACTCGGTAAACCTTATTGAGGTATAGTATGTGTACCTTTGAGATCGGACAGCTGTTATTCTCTTGCGTACTTGCGTAGACGCAAATTCCTCTGAAATTTGAAAAGGGTATATAGGTACGTAGATAATATGGACAGATGAAGCGACCTTCCGAAAAGAGAATCACTCGAATCCCCCGCTTTAACCTGTGAAATATTCTTAAATCTCCATTTTGATGCCAAAAAAAACTGGACGGTCAGGCTTTTTATTCAACCATTGTGATTCTCTAATGAATCTCTTAGATTCTACTCCTATAGGCCATCCAGCAATAGAGTTCCGAAATTCCGAAACCTTTCAATGCTCAAAATCAGTACAGTCGCAGAAGAGATGCGGGATTAGTTACTCCTCCTCATCCTCCTTGCAGTTTCTGCAGCATCTTCTATAGGGAATCCCAGGTCTTTCCGCGTGTACACCTATCAGACAATGCCTTGTCAGAACTCTCATTACCTTGGACATTCCCCTGCTTTTTAAAGAGTACATATTTCGTGATCTCTTTTTGTCACATTTCGTTCGATGTGCCTGGATTTACGGCAGATTGTAGTATCATTCTATGTACCATAAGTTCCTTGAGTAGCAGTTTGCAAGTGACAAAAGGCATACCAATGCGTTCTTTAACGAGAATTTGCTTGGTTGCACCTTGCCTAGTAAGTTCATTCGCCTCAAAGTTTCTCTCTCATCAAACTACCGGATAAAGTTATACAATACTTCCTGTTAGTGATACGACGTACCAGTTTTCAAGCCTGGACTTATGAGAACCCAGCTATGTCTCTCTCTGAAGTTTAATTGCTAAATAACTTACATATATTTCTTTCAAACACCTCTACATCTCACGATATTTCTACACTGACCAACGTCATTCTCAGTGGGGGGTTAGTGGCCCCTTTGTTGTCTGCCTCACTGTGACTGGAAGTCGGTATTACGTGCTGGCTGTAAAGCGCAAACAAAATATAGGTATATTTGTATGTAAGATCAAATAAAAAAGCGTTTAATGCCACGGGAAATTGTGAACTTCTCACTACTTAATAGTTAAACTTATAGTATTTACTCGATTGCTGTTCTCGTTCGGCTGATTGCATTCAATGTGCAGCATTCACGTAGTTGATAGCCAATCGTTAACGGTGTTATGCATTTTTGATATTCATATAAACGCTAAATTTTTACGGTTTTTAAAAAATGCCGCAAAGAGACGGCGCTTGTTGTAAGAAGAGCTTTTTTTATTTTTTTTTAAATCAAACTATTGAATTGTGTAAACTGAGCATCACTAACTGTGCTGTCTGGCACTATCTTGTTTCCTTCAGATGCCAACAACCTTATTGACTTGACTTGCTTTAAATAAAATAAAATGAAAATTTTATTTTCTTCTTTTTTCTTAATACTTATTATACAAGGTGAGAAGTATGTTTTATTGAATGCTCGTTGAATCATTTCAGCTATTCTCTTCCTTACCTGGAATTCTTCATTCATCTCAGTACTGCTCATCATTGTATCTTCATAACTAAACCTTTCTAAACGCTTGGATTTTATTCGAACTTTTAGTTTTGAAGAACACTGTCTTTTTAATTCAACTAAGTGAGCTTAACTTTACCATCCCTTTGATCATCTTAGGCCCCTTTCATGGTGAGCAAACTTTGAAATGTACGACACCTTTAGATCTTTGTGTAACGATTTTAATACCCATTTCGCCAACATTCATTCCTCTTCTTCATTGGCCTGGGCATAGCTTACGCGATTATAGCAGAATTAATAATAGCGCGTAATTCCCCCCATTTCTTTGCTGCTTGAAAGCAATTCGACAAATCAAGTGAAATCTAGTCGCTCTCTACCTGATCCTTGGAAGAGTGGAGATCTTCCTCTTCTTCCACCGCCAGCTAATCAATCCTATACTTTCATCATCGTTCGCAATACTTTTCTCTCGAAGACTCCCGGGGCCGATTGGAATGATGAGTGACTTGTGGAGTTTCGGTTTCGGTTTGCCAAAAAAAACTTTACTTTTCAATTACCTAACCAATCTGAAGTAACACCTGTTCACAAGGGTTATTCTGCGTTGGATTTCAAGGCTGATATTATTATTGGTGTTAGTGGTGGTCGATAGATAGACGAAGTCATCTATAACCTCTCAGTTCTCACTGTTAGAGAGAGATGTTGAAGCCAAGCCTAGTAAGTACGCAACTGCTTATTTGACGACAGGATAATTTCGTCTTTTCTTTGTTCTTTACCAGACACATTCGCTTCGATTTTTAACGGCGCGGTTGTTAAGGTCTTTGATATGAATGTCGTAGACATATGCCAGCAGCTGCACTCTTTTCTAAAAGATTGTGCCCTATCTATTGAGCTTTGCAATTCTTATTATTTTCTCTATCATCAAATTGAATAAAATCTCACAAGCCACACAATCAGTTTGTTGACGGTGAGTTTCAGTCTTTTCTTTTTTTGTGGATTGAGTTGAGCGCACTTAGGTTCCAATCGTTTGGGCATGCTTTCGTCCGACCATTTAACAGGCAGAAGTGTTCGCTCCATACACCAAGCATGGTGTGGACATCGGCCACCAGATCTTCACAGTAGTTCCAACATGAGTATGCTCCGGTCTTGAAACATATCATTAGTCGCGTTACCCTTATCGGCCAATTCCTAAAGCTCTTCAAACTCACGCATTTCTTCTTTTCTCGTCTGAAAATTTGTCTTGATTCCTCTTCAGCTCTCGGACCTTCCTCATCAGCTGATTTCCTGAAGTTTAAAATGCTGTCCCATCGTTTCCTCTCGCCGTTTGGGGATGTTTCGTCATTTTGGCCAAATTTCCTGACTGTTGTGCTAATAGAACTTTCTTTGTCCGCGCTGGCGTTAAAGTCACATCGCGGCGAAGGCAGCACCAGTAGGCGCATCGTAGGCGTTTATTGAAAGCATCCGTGATCACCTATTATATATTATACAGTTTTTTTTGAATAAGGGCAAACAGCAAGCCATACGGCTGAAAATGTGAATAGCGGGTATGGCTCTAATACGATAATGCGTTTCTTTTTACTAGACCTAATATTCAAATTCAAAGTCCACTCATGCGTTCATAAGCTCGAATGAAGTTCAGCTGAATACCGTGGAAAACAAAATTTTGCGTGTTTTTTTACTATTAGTTAAAACTTTTAGTACAACTGTAACAAATGTTTGTAGATGCATGAACTTACATACATATATTTATGAAAGGATAAAGATTATAATTTCCTTGGAAATTCAAAAGGATTTAACAACCAAGAAGAAGCGAAAACAATGGAAATGACAAGAAGAACTGGAATAAACTTCCACCAAATAGTAAATGTAACGAAGTTATAAATATTACTAACTTTTTATGATTTTCAAAGAAAAAGGAAATACAGACAAAAACATTACTTGCCACAAGAACTTTTACCAAAGTTTTATTGTTATGTCTATGTGCATATGTATATTTGTACGCACTTGTAAGCTAAGTACATACTACTATGTAGAGTATTAAAATTTGCACTACATTCGTTTCTGAACTTTACGCATACATTCATATGTACATATGTTTGTCATTGAGCGTGCGCTTACATAAGTTTATCTGTGCTAAAAAATTTAGAATAAAATCTTCTAAATTACGGATAACTTTACCAATTTCTTCCTTGTTTAAGTTTTGTAGATTATCATATGAAAGTCATGCCACAAGCTAGAAATATCTTTGACAATAAACACTTGACAGTGAGGTATATATGTATATGTAGAATAGTACGTGTAGATTCTAACTTAGTAAAGAGTACGTATGTGGTCTTCAAATCAAATACAGTTCATTGAATGTTCAAAGCAGTTCTTCTGCTTCCCCGAAAGATAACCGGCGTCTTTAAATTAAATACGCCATATCCCTAAGCCACGGCTGTAAGCATAATCACAATCGATTATCAGTTCAATAGTAAAAAAAACAACAATAATTTTACCCAAAAATACGATTTGATATATTAAAAGCCAAGACATCTAAAAAGTAAAAATAAAACTCATCAGAACTGATAACAAAAGAAAAAATAAAACAAAAATGCTTCAAACGTGGCCGCCCTTCGTGCTTTAAGAGGAGGTGATGGTGCATATAATCGTCCAACTACTCATGATTTTGGGATTACAACTCTAATGAATTGTAAGAAAGTATCAGAAAGGGAAGAGATTCGCCCACCAAAATTTAAATCGAATTCAAGAAGATGAAGAGCTGGCTGGATTTGATCTATCTACGTTTGAATGTAAATCAGTCTCACAGTTTTAGATATGTTTCAAGGAAATTTTGCAAGCAAACAGGATATTGGTTTAATAATTGTTGGTTATTTAGAGCAGTACAAATTTATTATACAAACACTTCAAACACTTTTTAATTCAATCTAACCGCTAATGATATTGATATTAGTCAGTTCGTTAGTTAAACAGCTTGCTCGATCACGGAACCCTGATCTCTTGATGATAAATATGTTTGTTCTATGAAGAAGATTCCTCTCACCTTTCCAGATGTTCAAACCACTTGATGTATTTTACGAAGTTCAGGAGATTAATGAGAGATGCAAGCTATGTTAAGCAATCGGTAAAGATATTGACGAGATATCGATAAAGGACCGCAGAGTTTACCGGGGTTATGACTATCCCTATCCGTTCAGCTCATCGACCCCGCTACTGCTTAGCAAAAACGTCTTGAAACAAATATTTTAATAGATCCATGCGTGTATTGAATAGGTACAATAGCATCTACTTAGAAGATAACCCCAAAAATAATTCAAAAATCTCCAATCCAAGTTCAAAATTTTATAAGCGGCAAGATCAAACATTTCTGAGCAAAAACGTTTAGTGTCAAAAATTTCGAAGTGAAACTACCTTAGAGAATTTGTGTATCATGTTTAGAGTTACTCATACATACCATGGTATATGTATAAAGTCCAGCTCACACAATAACTGAACAACAAGCAGTGGGCGGCGATTTTTTGAACAAAATTTTCTTCATCGACAAGGCACATTTCTCACGCGGGAGATATGTAAATTAGCAAACTTTTTTAAAAACGAAAACTACGAGACTATCACGGGCAATTTGGAGCGATATGGTCTTACGATAACCAACATTTTTTGACCTGCCATTGAAGAATACGACTTGGACAATATGTGGTTTCAACAAGATGGTGCCACATGCCACACAACTTAAGCAATAAGGGCTTAGAGAAATTTCCCGGCAACGTAACTCTCATCTTGGCGATGCCAATTGGCCCCCATGATCATGAGATTTGACACTATTGGATAGCGGAGCTGCGGGCAAAACCGTATCAATTCGTAGTCATTAGAATAATGAAGGATTTCACATATAATGCAAAGTATACAATTTTGTTACGTACATATATAAAAGGAATTTTTAAATGTTATAATTATGTTCATTTTCGGAACCGCGAAAGTACATTTGTGTACCACTAAAGGTTCTGGTTTTAAGTATTTCGTTGGCGATCTGATCGAATTGTGCGCTTTCACATTCGTCAGTTCAAATCCAGAAGAAAAAAAGAATACAAATTCATTTTTAATCACATACGCATACGAAAAAAAAAATATTGCGAAGATATACTCGTAATACCTACGGCAGGACTATGGACTACGGGTGTAGATTTATTGGTGATAAATTGGGAATAGGTAGCTGAGTAGCTAAATGTACTATGCACTAGTTCGTGAAACCTGCTCCTGCACTTGGCAAAGAAGAAAGATGAGCTAGCCTTATTCCTTATTAACCCTAACGCTTGTTCACGTACTGAAAATAATCAGTTATTTTTATATACGACTATACAGTATAGTGTCACAAGTTCAAAGTTGAACTAAATTTTTATTATTGTATAGAAATCTACCTTAACATTTGTAACTTGTTATTTTCAACTTTTCAATTTTTGTGTTACTTAATTTTCTACTTCAAATATTTTTATTTTTTGAAACATTATAATTTTCATTTTCAAGCATTAAGTTTGTTTGTTGGAAGAACTCCTTTTGTAATCTGATTCACAAGTAATGGTTGGAAATTCATTTAAAATATTCCGAAATTTATTTTTAATAATGGGAATTCGAAGTGAGAAAATGTCGAAAAAACCAGTAGATCCAGAAATTTTAAATTTAGTTGATGTCTGTTATTTCTTTATTTTTGATATCTACTAAAGTTCCAAATTTTTCTAAAAAAATTGGCACCAATTATTGGAGTTGAAATATCGCCAATTATAAATGATAATTCGAAATCTCTTATTAAACCTAAATCAAGTTTTAAAAGTTTTATTCCAAATGTTTCTATATTAGATCCGTTTGCTGTCGAAAGTTTAAGGTCAGAATTTCTTTTAAATGATTTGAATTTTGTAGATGGTATAACTGAAACTGTTTGCATTTGAAATATTTGTGTTTATTTTAAAATTGGAAAGTTTATTTAACTTTTAGCGAAAGTGCAATAACATAAAGCTTAGAAATTTTTACGACTTAAAAATTGTGTGAGCAAAATGCTTTGTTTTTTTATTTTTAGTTTTTTTTTTTTTGCTATTGTCATGGCGACTTCTATATCAAAAGAAAATGCTACACATCCTAATGATATCTGCTTAATCATTTGTTCTTTTTTATCATAGCTTTATTGGTTCTGATTTTTATCATTCACGTTTTTTCTTTAACTTTGCGACGACACATTATATTTCAGGAAATAACACAATGAGCTCAGTAATTTACGATCAACTTAAATTTGGTGAGTTCAAAGCTCAAATTACCTTCTGCGATGGACACTAACACAGAAATCGGACACACATGACAAGCTGACCAACCGACCAACCGACCAACCGACCGACCGATGGACCGTTCGTCTGGCACGCAAGCTGGCAAAAAAGACGCTAAAACCTTCAGTTTATATCAGAAATAGTCCAAATAAGCAAAGATAGCAGGGGCTATTTCTGTTGCTCTAAATCATGAAATCTTTCTACATGTTCTTAGTTGGTTATAATTTTGTTCGTCGAATCAAAAAATAGTTCAGTACCGTCGTCAATGATATGCTAATCGCGCTAAAATTCATGGGCGTTTTAGTTACTTGCCCACATGTTTTCTGTGCTGTAAGTAGGCATATGGTATAGGTATGTATGCATATACATTTATGTATGCCTTCACCTACGCCCCAAATCGTAAAAATAGCAAAGTTATAAAAAATTAGATAAATTCGCGGTTTATAAAAGCTCAAATGCTTTTCGACAGCGCTTAGTACAGTTTGTTTAGCTTTTTATGCGCTATTATATGCGTAAAGCGATTTGTGGTCCTATAATCCGTTGCATGAATGCTCGCATGACTACCACCAGCGTTGCAACGAGTATTCCAGTGTTTTTCTTTCTTGACCATTTACTAACACTCTCGTGTTCCCGTTTTTTGCATAACATATATTTATAACTACGAGGGGACTAAAAAAAGTTAGTAAGTTGACCAGAAAAAAATTTAAAATAAATTCTCTTTGTATTTACTCGTAATCTTTGTCCTTTTTTACCTTGTTGATCAGTGGAAAAATTACCGGTCTGGAATTTTCGGAATCACTTAAAAATGGTCTTTAAAGACGGTGCAATCGTTCTATACGCAATTTGGCATTCACTAAATATTTGTTTTGGCTGTAAATTACGCCGAAACCCGAAGAGGATCACATGGCGAATTTCTGTTTGTGTTGATGGTGGAATTTCGTCTGACCTATCCTCAGATATCTTGCGTTTTCTCGTCCCCATTTTAGCCGATTGTTCTAAAATTTAAAAGGAAGACTAATAAAGTAATTGCAAAGGATTTGGTATTTTCAAATTTAATAAAAACAAAAATTTAATGTCACTAATTGACCGAACTTTTTTTAAACGCCTCGTATATGTATCTGGCTGGGTTCTTGCGATTAAGTTTGATCTTTTCCTTGTTCGAATTTTTAGGACTAGTATATGGTATATCGAGCAGCGCGTCCATATGTTATTTATATGGTAATAAAAGTGTAGATGATGCAATATATTAAAGTTTTAAAATCAGGCAGTCATAACATCGATGACGTAGTTAACTTCGTCTTTCTTGGAACTAGCATTAACACCAGCAACAATGTCAGCCTGTAAATCCAACGCAGAATCACTCTTGCTAACAGGTGCTGCTTTGTGTTGGCAATTGTAAAGTAAAGCCCTCTTCCGACGAACGAAAATCAAACTCTAGAAGTCGCATATCATACCGGTCCTACTATATGGCGCAGAAGCGTGGACGATATCAATATCCGCTGAGTCGACGTTAGGAGTTTTCGAGAGAAAGGTTTTGCGTAAGATTTATGGCCCTTGCGCATTGGTAGCAGCGAATACCGCAGACATTGAAATTATAAGCTGTACGAGTTATATGGCATTGATATAGTATAGCGAAAGAAGAGACAGCGGCTATGTTGGCTATGACGTGTCGTCCGAATGAATGAAAGACTCCAGCTTTGGAAGTATTCGATTCAAGTGGAAGCATAGAAAAAGGAAGACCTCCACTCCATTGGAGCGATCAGTTGGAGGGCGACATGGCTTCACTTGGTATTTCCAACTGGCGCCGAACAGCGAAATGAAGGAATGAATGATTATGCTATAATTGCGTAAGCGGTGCCTACGTCAGTAAAGAAGAAGATATCTATAGATCCAACGTCCTCATAAAATAATTTTGTAAGTTTTTGTCTTATGATGACACTTTAAATAAACCAATGATGATCAATATGATGACGAAAAGACGGCGCGACGTGATTAAACTAGAAATCGGGTTATTTTTATTTTACACTTATTCAGGGACGTCTATTTGAATTATTTGTTTACTACTATTTGTACTGTTTTAATTTGTCTCTGAACGTCTAATGGACTGTTACGAGCAGCCGTTTTTTTGCAATATAAACTTGGAGGTGATTAAATTCATGGTGAGGAGAAAGAGCACTTTTCTAGTTATTTGCCTGTCTATGGCATAAACTTATCTTCGTCCAACTCACAACAACGTGCTGCCCTCTCAAAAGCAACAACATCCAGCCGCCTTTCAACTATAATATGTATTTATAATTTTGCCATAGGGTACAGTGTCTATGGACTCCGACGGCAACAAGTAAGCAAAGAATAAAATAAAGAAGTAAAAATAAAATAAGATAATTTAAAGCATTGAGGATGAAAACAAGAAAAAAAGTGCAAAAACAAATAAAAGTAGACTGCATTATAACGCCGGCACGAGGTGCAGACAGCCATTGCCATTTCATTCACAGAATTTATTTACTCTCACTATACACTACTTTCACTTCTACTACTCTTACTATTGCAACTACAGCTATTGCTACCATTCCTATTTTATCATGCAGTGAGCTGGCTGTGGCCGTGTATGTGGTGGTGGCTAAAATCATAGTCATAACTACAAGTGGTTGAGAGCAACTGGCACATGTTGCGGAACAGGAAATCAGCAGCGTTAATAAAGGCAGAAGCTAAAAGTTATGTTTAGTAGACATACACGTGCTCGTTGGATGTTGATTTCAGTAGTCTATGGCTGACTGCAAGAGTCAGGCAGTATTGCAAGGTTGCTGCTATATCATAAACTGCAATACGGAAATATATCCATACTTTAATATTGTACATTGTAACATACTTTAAACACCGTTTTTTTCATTGCTTCTTCTAGACCAGACCTAATAGGGCTCACTGGCCATATAATGAATATTGATTGACAGTACGAAATTCGCAACCAAGTTATTCATATCAAATGTGGTTAGGTGAAGAGAGAAAGTCAGTCCTCCATCCATTGCCAACATACGTGTAGCACCTAACAGGCTTAGGAAAATGTAATATGTAATTACGAAAATTATAAATACAACATTAATGCATTACCTAAAACATAGATTGAATGAAATTGAGAAAATTGTTTCATTCGCTTGGAATAGTCGAGTCTTTATGGTATTATCCGCATCTAGTTGAAAGATCCATAGTTACTAGCATTTTTATGGGAAAATTATTAAGTCACGTATACGCACTGTTGTCCGAATAATAGAGTAAATGCAGAGTCAGTGACTAAATATTTATTTAAAATAAATTAGGATATTTTATGGCACTTTGATATTTTCAGCGCTGTATAGGATAACATATTAAAAAGAAACATGAAATAAAAGGTTCCCATAGAAATCCGACTGTACATATATATATTAGCTTTTAGTCGCGCCTTCGCATTGAATCAATTAAATAAGTATCGGAAATCATTACCATATATTTGAATCAATATAATAACTATATTTTATTGCATGGTTGAAGATGTCAGTTTTTAAGAACAGTTACGTATAATGAAGTTTCTAAAAAGTAATTTATGCTATATTGAAATACAAAATCAAATTGAGACCTCGAGAGAACCATGGCATTTCTAAAAACCCATATTAAGCTTGACGGGAAACTGTAGTCTTTTAAATTGAAAGAGAAGGTCAGTATGAATAATTGGAGTCCGAGATATGATAACACTTTCTGCCTTACCGACACCTGCTAAAATAGTAGCTCTGAATTTCGTTATACGAAGCCTTGAAAGCAAGAGTTATACTTTCTAATTTCTAGACGAGCACATTCCACCAATTTTATTTGTTCATTTGAAAGCTGATATGTTCTATTCATTGAGCTAATACCAATTAAATGATGATTACGATATTCAATTAAAAGATCATTTTAAATCCAGTATCATTAAATAGACACCAATCCTTACTATGGCGCATGGTCAGCATTTCGGCATGATAAATTCTTCTCGCCAGTGGTTATTCGCTCTTTTTTTGGTGGTTGTATCGCTCTTCTAGCTGTCTGTAGCTTTCTTTCTGAACGAATGTGTGCCTGAAGATATTTCCATTGAGGAACAGAAATAGAATTAAAATCAGCGACTTAGATGTAAAGTGATGAAGTGGTCATTTCACAATAAAAATAACAAGTTACTTCAGAAATTCAATTGGATTGGCTTTAGACGTGATCATGGTTGATCCCATGCGACGTTATTACAATACTCAGGGTTGGAACTTCATTACTGAAAAGCGATCAGAACGTCGCGAAAATAATGTTTTAGTATATCAAATGTGTATTTGTTATCATAATAAGTATGTGTGTGTATGTGGTTAGCTTTGGAATGACTCATATAATTAACTAATAATATAGGGAAAGCTTTTAAGCTTCCCAGCTATAACTACCAGCATATATATTTACTTATTTCTTCTTGAAGTAGCTGCTTTTTGAGACTATCTTTCGTGAAAATATTTTTTTTTTTTATATAAGGTATGCTATGCTACTTCCAATACCTTCTAATACTTATTGAGCCAAGATTCGTTACCAGTAACGACTTTACTAAAGTAACTTCCATTTAGTTACTGACGTATTGTAATTTTCTGGTGTACTTCTGTACAAATAACCAACTGGTAGTCACATACTGGCCGCAACAAAAACTTCTCTAATGTTTATTTGTCTATTTTCTTTGTTTTACCTAATCTTCCTTCCACTTCAAGCGTAGGTGGGGACATCTATCGGCAAGTAGTTGTAGAATTTGAAGCCAGTGAATGATGACACGGTTGTATCCGGTGTGTGCCTACCCAGTGATGTAAGTTTCCAAAAGGAGGTGTTCCTACCACAACGGTTCCTCCAATAACAAATATAAGGGAAACGGAATGCATTGCGCGGGCATTTCGTGTTTGAATCAACGTTGTTTTTTAACTCCGCTTGGTTTTTTGGTTTTTTTCCGTCCATCGTTGTCTGTATTAGGTCTACCGGAAAATTCTGTCCGAATCTATGACATCATTTTCGCCACGTAATCACATGTTTATTTATTGCATGTTCGGTTCTATATTTGTATTACTTAATGTATACATACTCACGTAGCAAATAAACTATAATAAAGTTGATTCACATTAATCTTAAGTGTGAAACGATAGTATACCCATGGCGACTGATAAAACTCATTTACGCCATTGCACGAGTATTTTATACGAATTTCAACAAGGAAGAAATGCTACAGAAACATGTAGAAGTTTGAAAGTGTTTGGTGAAGGTACAGTTTCTGAGGGGACATGCAGAAGATGGTACAAAAAAATTTTAAATAGGTAATTTCAACCTTTCTAATAAGTCACGTTCTGGGCGACCATCTTTGATCGACGACGATGTTGTTAAGGCAATGTTGGGGCGAGATCGCAGAGAGACTTATCATTAATAATAATGGCAATTATATATTCAATAAAGTTAATTGACGGTAAGAAAAAATGTGTATTTTGTTTTATTCCAAAAACGGACAGAACTTTCCGGTAGACTTAATAGTATATATGGTTAGCGACCTACTCCGTCTTCACTAAGCTGGCCGGTCTGTTAAATTTTTCTTGTCACATACATATTGTTAATAGGAAAAGGGCAGGTGACATGGTATGCTTTCATCTTCAAAGTATTAGTATTTAGCTAGAATATCTCTAGATCTCCTGCAACGCGTACTAAAATATGTCACAGTACTAAAAGCAACCATATTTTACGAGCTTAAGCTACTCTAAATAAAACAGATAGGTCTACACACACAAAATTGAGCGAAGCTGAGTTGTTAAGTTTATTCGAAGTGTAAAATAATACCTAACCGTGAATTAATGCTTAATTTAGAAACTAAAAATTTTTGTAAAAATTTGACTGTTATTTTATGTTAAAGACTACAAGAATTTATGAATTGAATAAAAAGTCAAAATTACCAATAAGTCTTCAGATTTAAATGGAATTGAATCGGCCCACACACATGTTTAATACATTTGAGTTTGCAGAGATGTATAGAAGGTATAGGAGAGTCAGATTGTCGATTACAAATATTTTTTTTTCATTTTCCTCCATTTAATATTCCTTTTTTCAAACCATTTAAATATTTTTTATATTTACCACAGATGTATTTATATCAACGGAAGAGAAATTGCAGCACTGCTGTGATTACTATTTCACTCCCATAACAGCTTAATGTCTCTTTGTAGTTTATTTCACATTTTTTATTTCATATTTTCCATTCTTTTTATTTATTTCGAAAGCTTTCTCTTCTTAATTTTATTACAAATTTTCACAGATAAATGTTTTTAAATAAAACCAATGGAATTTCACACCTACATTCACGGTGTGTCCCAAAAATAACCGAACTTTTCGGATATAAAATAGTAAAATACACATTATATTATCTTTGAAAGTTATTATTTATTCAAAATAGGTTCCATTTGACTCAACACAACGTTTGGAACGATCAACCAGCGCATGCATAGATTTTTTATGTCATTTATAGAAATGTTCTTCAGTACCTCGGTAACGGCTGCTTCATATTTTTTCAATTTTTTTTTAATTTTTTAAACTTCAATTTCAATTTTTTTTCTAGTTTGACACAAAATTTTATATTCGCTCTTTGTTCCATTTTTTTGGAACAATTAGCACACCTTTGGTTTTATTGAAATGGCTGTCACTTTTACATCTGTCATCCGACTTACATGAAGTCAGGTGCGTTTGAAAGAGGATGAATGTATCTTTTTAATGTTGCAAATTGTCAATAGATGGCGCTGTATGTTGTATGATTTAAATATAAAGTTCGGTTATTTTTGGGACACACCGTGTACATACATATAATACATGTGCACATATAACGGTATGGCATACAATTGAAATCCTGTAGTTAGACAGCACCAGCTGTTGCCTCTGCGGTTGATGATCCGCGTACTCAGCACAACAAGTAAGTTCATTCACTCACTTTACTCGCACTCGCAGTTCACTGTGCTACGTCCAATTGTCTGCCCAATTGGGTATTCACCTATGACAATACTATTTGGCTTCATAAAAATTAAAAGCAGTTGTGGTGAATAGTTTGAATTGGTTTTGATGGTTTGAACGAGTACGATGCTCGGGGATTTGAAACTGCGGTTTTCGCGCGCAAGTGGTATGTATGGGTGGATATGTGTGGGCGCCACACTTTGCATGTGGTGGCTGTGCAATATGTGGTAAACACGGAAAGCTGAATTTGGCTTGTTTTAGAACTTAAATGAAGATAATAATTTTGAAGTGGCAAATGGTCTGATTGGTTTATCTCTTTCCTCTCCACCTCACCCACTCGCTCTAGGTTCGATGAATCTATGTGGCGCTGCGGGAATAGGAAATTTTGGAATACACAAAGCAAATAAAAGAGCTTTGTGGCGTATGTGAATGCTTGGTTGGTGAACTTAGAAGGGACAAGCTTCGTTGTGGGTATTACAATGTAAAAAGATAATCATGATATGCGTCCTTTTCCTCTTTTGGGTTTATTATAAAGAATATCCCAAAGTAGCTGCGAATATTTATGAGAAAATGAGAAATTAGCAATTTACGTAATTCTGTGAAAAGTTTAAATGTATGTACTTCAATGATAAAATGATTTGAATGCAATTAAACTGTTGGCAGAGGGATAAAATATTAAAAATGGCTAGCATTTATCTAGTAAACGAAAAGCTCAAGCAAATATTGAGAAATTTTAATGAAATTTGTTACATTTCATTTTACGATTATGGAATTTAAAATATAGGTTTTTAAGAAAACTCTAATATTTTTTTTTACTATAAACATCTCGTACATGATTATAGTCTAATCAATAATATCCATAATAGCGCGCCAGTCGTTTCTTCTCTTCGGAGATTTAAATACACAAAGTGAGTTCTTCTCTCTCTCTCTACTTCCTCCAGTGGATACAGCACTGAATGCTTTTAGAAGAAGAGTGATGGCGGTCATATAAGCATAACCACCGTCTTTTAATTCCCTGGACTATCTGAACATAATGTTGTTAATTTAGTGAACATAACTAGGGCAATAAATCTTGCGCACTTGAACACCAGCTTCATCAAGTTATCGTCCGAAGTTTGCAAAAAATCGCAAGCCGGTCATTGGAATGATTTGAATGGGATCTAGACAAAATGCAAAGGTTCAAACATTAGAATAAAAAACGAAATTTCATAAAAAATTAATTTAAGTGCAATTTATTTTCATTTACACAGTTTCAAAGACATAAAATGGATAACTCTATATCTATCTTACACATCTCACCATGTTGTTGTTGCTGTATTCTTTGCCGCCTGTACTCAAAATACCATAAATTGTCCGCAAAACCTTTCTCTCGAAAACTCCCAAACCCAATATATCAAATATTGTCAACGTCCACGCTTCTGTATCATAAAATAGTACTGGACGTGGACATTTACTTGTCGGATGAGAACTTTTCAATTGTCTACTGAATTCAAAGAAGCAAATGTAGACAAGAATGAATCTGCGCTTCTTCCTAAATAGACGTTCAAAGTTATGACTGTTAACAATGGAGTGAGATCCAAGATGCGGTTGTGCTGAGTACTTTTATGATGGAAGTCCTCTTGTCCTCGTTCACTACCAGACCTTGCCGCCTCGCTAACATACCCAGTCTCGAGAAAACACGCCTTTATAGATGATTGTAGCTTCACTGTTTAGTTCCACAGCGTTTATTATTTTCATCATCGTTTGGGACTGATCAAAGAGTTCCTGCATAATTGTAATGTATTCAGAGGGGTACCAAAGTCGTAGCATAAAGGCAGCTTCTTTACAATGGTATGTTTAAAATTGATAAGAACTTTTCCAGGTCTAAAACCTAACTGACTTATTTATATAGAATAAACTGTAAATAATAAATTGAATAGAAAAACTTGTGAGGTGCGTCTGGATGTTTTCTCCAAAAATGGAGGGACCTACAGCCTACACCCGCCTTCGAATTGCCGATGGATTTTTATGAGGAGCTTTGATTTGCATGTCAGATACACACTCGAAGGTAGACGCAATCGCAGGTATATAAATTTTAAAACTATGTTATTTCAGAGTTCTTTCGAAACTCTCTATTAGTAGGAAATTTCTGGATTAGTTTCACAAATCGTTTCCTAATGAGTTGCTATGATTTTTAAGTTTTTTTGAGGTATTTTGTTCTGCTGCTTTTAACTTTATATTTAACTACTAGATTACCAAGATCTTTACATATGTATATTAATGAACGTAACACGGTGAGCCCGTTATTACCCGTAGAATTTTGGAGTCGATCATCTATATTTTCTCAAAATTAATTGCGGTTATACACCACAGTTGAAAAACAAACATACAATTTGGCCTCATAATTGCTCTAATGGAAAAGTCAAGTTAAGCTGGAATACAATATTTAGGCATCTACGTGTCTTTTCTAGGTGAGTCTTATTTGTAACTGTATGCCAAGATAAGATTTATACCATTTAATCTAATTGCGGGACATGTGTGTGAATGTAATGTAAACGTCACGTGTTTACCCTATTGCTCACTGGTCTTAATTTTCCAGTTTTCCAGCCATTCTTCGTTGAGAAGTGAGACATTTATCACGGCATAGTATTGATGTGTCATCCGCGAAAGTGAATTTTTGAACTTTTCGGTTTACTGGGATGTCTGTATTGTAAATAATATATAATATAGACCCAAGAACGCTATATTGAGGGATACTAGCTATAGGAAACCCTTCCGTGATGAATTGCGATTGTTTTATGGTAAGCCGCCTTTTAGACAGATATGACTCAAATATATTAAAGAATTGTATAACAGAACTTTATGCCAAACCTTGTTAAACACATCAAGAAATATTTCACAGCAATATTCCTTGAACCCAAACACCTTCCTAGTTTCATTACTAATTCGGTTGGCTTGTTCTACAGTACCATGTTCAACACACTACTGAAATAGAATAAAAGGAAACCTCCCCTTCCCATCCCGAGACCTAGTCTTCCGAAGAAAAGCACGTACTGCTTATCACTCGGTTATTGCGTCCACTGACTTATTTCATAACACTATGCGACACTAAATTTTCCACAAGTTTTTCGTGCTCAGAAGTTGAACATAGACGGCAAATTTTGAATTCTTGCACCACTCATTTTGCATTCTTAACTCATATTTCCACAAAACGCCTTCGATAACTGCTCTTAATTCCAACCACGCTTCTAGATAAGTCTTAGTTTTTCATTAATTTTTGTATATTCGTAGAATGAAGCTATCATAAATTAATTGAAAGTAATTTGTTTTATTCGAAATAAAGAAAAAAATATTTGTGGATATTGACCAAAAACGGTGAAAAATGGTGAAAAAATTGTATTTTTTGTGTTTTTGAGACCAAAAATCTTTTTTTTTTAGAAAATTTGTTTTGCCTATTCAATACAAAAAACTTTACTATAGATACTAAAACAATATACCGCACGGTTGACGAGATATGACCATATCAAAAAAAATAATAAAATGCTAAAAATCCACTTTGAGCAAAAAAGGAACTCTCTTTCAATGAGCTAAGAAGTGAAGACGAATGATGCAGAAATTCAACTCATGATCACAAAATTCCTGTGGGACTCGATGAACCGAAAAATGTTGCACTGTGTTATATTCTCCTCTAGGGCGTACGAAGATATCCGTAATTATTATTAACAAAATAAAATATTTTTAAATAGTTCTTTGTTGATATCCCCAAACCTATTGATTAATATTTCGAAATAAGAAAAAATATTTTCGGCAGGCCATTCCGATTTTATTTATTAATTAACAGAAAAAATATGATTAAACCTTTTTAAGCGAAACTCAGGGTAACTTTAAGCCTTATCTTCTTCAATGGATATCATCTTACCTTTGTAACAGAACGCAAAGAATATTATTTAAAGATTCCTTCTCGGACATTATTTACGTAACCTCAGGCGTTCCGCAAGATAGCCACCTGGTTCCGATTCTGTTCCTTTTATTTATTAATGATTTGTCTTCAGTCATAAAACATTAAAAAATTTTATTATACCTATGCCGATGATTGTAATTTGGTGCAATAACAATGATATGGCTCTTAACCTTAACAAATGTAACATGATATTTTCACGCAAATATCTTCAATCACTATCTTATACAATAAACAAGCAAATTCTAGAACAAGTATGCAATTTTGATTACTTTGGTGTAACAATGGGCACTAAACTTAATTTTATTCTTCATATTAATTGTACAGTGCTGAAAGCTAAAGGCGCCCTTGCTTTCATAAAGCGATGGTCAAAAGAATTTAAAGACTCTTATACTACCAAAACACTTTTTACGTCATTAGTGCGACCAATATTGGAGGACGGCTCTATGGTGGGAATCCTTATATAATGTCCATTCTGATAAAATTGAGTCCGTTCAATAAAGTATTTTTGTTTGCTTTGCGTAATTCCCACTGGGTCTCTAACCTAAATTGTACTATACGCATACTAGTCGCTTAAAACTTATAAATCTACCTACGCTTTCTAGCCATAGAGAAATGCCGATGTGATTTTTTTAGTAAAACTTCTAAATGGACTGATTTCAGCTCATTTCTTTTAGGTGATGTAAACCTTAATGTCCCCATCCGATCATTACGACAGTTTAGACCATTATTATTTTTAAAATCAAGTAAAAAAATTTTAATTTAAATTAAATTTTGATTAAATTTTTTAAATGAACCTTTTCGCCATATACCTATTTCAAGATTTTAATTGTTATTCCAGTACATCTATGCTATCCTCTCTTAACAAGGAACTCTCCAAATTTAGTAGCATAATCAATCGTATATTTCATCTGATGACTTTGTTTGTCGGTAGCTGAGTAGCTTTAAATCTCGACGCTTAACAAACTCTTGCTTTTCATGGATGAGACTAACCGTTGGGCTAATTATTATTAAAAATATAAATATTTCATTTCATTTCATGAAATAATGCCGATTGACATTTTTCTTATGCAACTAATTGAATGATTAAGAAGTAATTCCACTAATCTTCCATATGTTTGCATGTGCCAGAAGTACATACATACCATATATACCAGTACATTGAACCAAATTTGATTTGAAAGCAACCAAAATAATATCTTTGCTGGTGTTAACAATAAAATGTTGTATAAAAGTGAATGAAAAATTGGATATTTCTTTTTGTTTGAAAATCTCTAATTTATTAGTCTTCAAAGTGCTAGAATATATACCATATATGCACATGCATACATATGTGGAAATTTTATTTTACGATGCACAAGCACGATATGCATTTTATTAAGCTGACTTTATGGTGACGCAGTAAAACCAAATAATGCTGTCAACAACAAAACATACCATATATTTTTGCTTGTTGAAAAACTCAATAAAAATAAGCGGATAATCGTAAAAGGGCAGGAAAACGAAATCTCAGTAATAATGTCTGCTGTTGATGTGCAAAAAAATATAAAATTTAAGGGTGAATGGCATATGGTCAAACTAAACTACTGAGTGAGGATGGTAGTAAACATGCGGCTGGCTAAGTATGAGGATTATGTTTGATGAGAATGAGCTGAAAATCAACGCAGATTATGAACCATATCAAATAAAATATTTCAATACGACATGATTGAGATGAGATCGTAGATGGGGGCGCTCTAAGAAATCTTCTCCATACACATACATAAGTACTTACTTACTATGTAAGAATGTCTTGCTCCTAAGCTTCTTTTTATGTTTGTATGTAAAGAAACTTGTAGAAATAGACACAGACAAGCAGCCATTCTTATACCCACACACACAGACCGAATTATGACAACATGACTCGCACATTGTTAAGCTTTGAACATACTATGTACATATGTATGTATGCTTACATCTTGCGGAGGAAAACCAACTAGTTTGCAAAAATTCTAGTTAAATACTAGTATGTTCAAGATGAAACCATACCAGTTCGTTGTGTGTAAAGAAGTACACCAGTAACGGGAAAAATAACAATTTCCACCACTGATTGTTGTTGTTATATCGGCACGCCGCGGCTGAATTCCATACTCTGGTCTGTTCTATTGAAGTGCGCCGTTACATCGTCAAGATAGCCGACTGGTTAGAGGTTTTCGCTGTAACGCGTTATGCTGCAGGTGAGAGTTCCGACAGTAGCAAATTTACTTTTAATATTTTTTTTTAATTTTTGGTGAACCAGAAAATTTCACGACTTTGTCATTCGTATGTTATTGTTGATTTTAGTACGCGATAGCTGAGTTTCATTTCCTAAAAATTTCTCCTGAAGTGCGCAGATTTAATTACTGTATACAACATGATGATAGCCAAATGGTTAGAGGTCTTCACTGTGGTGCGTGAGGGTCTCGGTTCGATTCTCGCAGCCGGCAACCTCAGTTTTATTTTATTTATGTATTTTTATTATTATTATTATTATTTTTTTGTGAAATAGAAATTCAATATGCCCAAATGAACTGGTGTAAAACTAGTATGAAGCTGATGCATGGTAGGACAATTGTCAGCTCGTAGAAAATCGCTGTGTTAAAAATACCAGTTGCTTACATGGAAAATGGATGAAGATGAACTAGTTGGTGTAAAAATGTAAACTAGGTGGACTAGTTGACAACTAATATTTTCCCCAGCAGTGTAACCATAATATGTACGGTGTGTTAGTGTGATTTGTAGTTCTTATGATGAGTATGTAAAACGATATAAAACAGGCATTATGCTACTAAATTCAGGCATTACAAAGGGCGAGCAAATATCTCTTGATTCTACGTAAATATTGCGCTGAAATACATAAATATGTTTGTAGATATATATGTACATTTGCCTACGTTTAGAAGATTAGCTAGAAAAGCTCTCTGACGGTTTCCTTTAGCCAAGTAAGAAAGATTATTAGTGTATAATTTTCAACTTTTTGTTAATATTATATTATTATCTTGTATATATATTCCGTTTTAATAAAAAACGCACAGTTTTTATTTAAGAAGATATTTCAATTTGGTTTATTTAGAATTTTTTTTTTTTAAATTTTCACAGGGGGTTTTTCATTACACTATATATATATAATTTAGTTATGATAATATAGTTAATATAGTTATATATTTATGTACACACGTATTTATTTATTTTTTCTATTTATATTTCTCCTACACCTTTTGCACAATTTCGCACAACCGAGCGGTTTGAGAATAATCAAGCGAACTAGTAACCAGTAACCTACTTAATGCTATATATATACTAATAGTTGTATTTTCTAACTGGTACGGAGGGGAAATTCAAGATTTATTTATTTATTTATTTCCTTTACAGCAAGGAATAGGAGGTGAGTAATTTCAGTTACAGGTGGGTATTTCAGGATACGGTGAGTATGTATTATATGTATATGTATATGTATCTAAACCTATTTAGCTTAATACATATTTTCCTTAAAATTCTATTAGATTAATACCCATGTCTTCGACATGCCGGCGGGCCTGCGGCGACGTGACCTGAACCAGGTCTTCGAGCTGCTGGAGGGTTTCACGGGCTTTATTTACTAGCCCACGGATTCTTCGTTGTAGGGCAGGAGCGCTGCTTCGTTGAGCTCTTTCAGCGCCTCTCCGGAGGATACTTTTGCTCGCTGGCTCCCTTTTCTTGACTTGCTTTCCACGACCGGGAGGGTTTTCATTTTTCGGCCGGAATGTCACCCTTTTTCGGCTTTGCGATGAAGTACGCTCCGACAATTCGAGCGAATTTCGATGGAGTAGGGTGTGATGCGCTAATCCGCACCGATGACAGCTGTCTGGAGAGTCGCATGCCCCTGTGGTGTGAGAGGTCGCTAAGCAGTTTATGCAGTAGCGATGCACCTTCGCAGACTCATACCTCTCGTCTGGCGTCATGGCGAGAAAAGCGCGGCAGTGGCGCAATGCGTGGGTGCGGCAGCACAGCCGACATTTGCCGAAGTTCTGTGATCTGAAATGATATGGTTCGAAAAGCAATTTTAATATGAGATGAATTAGAGTGGAGTTTAGCTTTTCGAGAGAGAGAGAGAGAGAGAGAGAGAGAGAGAAAGAGAGAGAGAGAGAGAGGGGGATGTATAAGTTAAGCGGGTGGCAGAAGGCAGAGTTTCGTTATGTTGCGGGTGACCGTTCCGCCTTGAATGCGGATGTCTACCACGCGAACGTTTTGGTCGGGTCCGGGATGCAGTTTGGTTATGCGACCTAGTCGCCATTCGTTTGGGGGTAGGAGGTCGTCTTTGATGACGACGAGATCACCTTCCTTCATATTTCGCTGGGATCCTTTCCACTTGTAGCGTTTTTGAAGATGGTGGAGATATTCAGTTTTCCAGCGCTTGCTGAACTGATGATGGAGTACTCTTAATTTTTGCCATTTATTAATGAGCGAGAGATTTTCTGAGTTTGGCTCAGGGATCGAGAGTAAGGGCGCGCCTCGTAAGAAGTGGCCTGGGGTTAATACCTTCAAGTCTTCGGGATCTTGAGACATAGGAGAGAGTGGTCTGGAGTTGAGTACCGCTTCGATGCGAATAAGGAGCGTAGTGAACTCCTCGAACGTAAATTTTTGGCTGCCGGCTACCTTCGTAAAGTGAGTTTTGAAACTTTTCACTGCAGCCTCCCAAAGTCCGCCCATGTGAGGGGCGTATGGCGGGATGAATTGCCATGTGAATCCGTGAATGGCGTATTTTTTTGCTATATCCTCGGAGGCTTCTGCAAGGAAGGAGGATAATTCACGTGAGAAACTACGTTGTGCTCCTACAAACGTCTTGCCGTTGTCGGACATAACTTTATGTGGGATGCCTCTGCGTCCGACGAAACGTGCAAACGCGGCTTTGAAAGATTCGGTGGTCAAGTCGGAGCACACTTCGAGATGAATAGCCTTTGTCGAGAAGCATACGAATACACACACGTATGCTTTGGAATGGGATGCTCGGCGGAGAGTCGAGGTTTTGACGAGGAATGGGCCGGCAAAATCTACACCGGTAGTATGGAATGGGAGTGTATATGTGGACCGTTCAGGGGGTAACGCTGCCATCAGTTGCGTGCTCATCTTCTGCTTGTATATCGTGCATGTCTTACACCGAAAAATGCAAGATTTTATCTTCTGGCGGATTCGGGGAATATGGTATTCCTGTTGGACCACGCGAATCATCAGCTGCTTTTCCGCGTGCAGTAGAGTTGAGTGGAGGAATTCGAGGAGGAGGGAGCAATATCGCGAATTATCGGGGATGATAATCGGATGGCGCTCATCGTAGCTGAGGGCGGCATGAGTGAGACGCCCATTTGCACGCAGCAGTCCGGATTTATCCAAGAAGGGGTTAAGAGTACGGAGGGGATCTCTTTTTTCCATCGGACATTTCGACTCCAGTGCTGTAATGGTTTTTTCGAAGTACTTTCGCTGGGTGACAGCTATGAGACGAGTTTTTGCGAACTTTATGTCGCTTTGAGTAAGAGTGGTAGAGGGCGGAATTGGCAGTTTTCTTGCCTTTTGAGCGAAACGAAATATGTACGCTGTTACTCTGAGAGCGGTGGAAAATGAGGAGAAACGGTCTAGAAAATCCGGAGATTCTAAAGCGTGGAATGCTTCAATTTGTCGTTGTTCGGGAGGGGACGAATGAGTTGGTGAACTTTTCGGCCAAAGAGGGGATGGTCTAGTTAACCACTCGGGGCCCTTCCACCAGAGTGAACAGTTGACGAGCTCTTGGGGTTTAGATCCACGCGTGCCTAAATCAGCTGGGTTGTCAGCGCTGGAGACATGTCGCCACGTAGCATTATTCACGAGTTCGAGGATCTGGGATGTCCTGTTCGCTACGTATGTTTTCCACGTCCATGGGGGTTTTTCCAGCCATGCTAATACAATGGAAGAGTCTGTCCACAAAATTAGTTCATGAGATGGCAGATTTAGGGAGGATCGTATCTGCTTCACTAATTTTGCGAGTAAAACTGCGCCGCAAAGTTCCAGCCTAGGGAGAGAGACGGTTTGTAAGGGGGCTACTTTACTCTTGGCTGCGAGTAAGTGGGATGTAGCAGATTCACCTTGCTGGACTCGTAAGTAGACGCAAGCGCAGAATGCCTTCTCGGAAGCATCTGAGAATCCGTGTAGCTGAATGGAACTGTTTGGGCTGAATTGCACCCATCGCGGTATCCTTATTTCTTCGATTGCGGCGAGATTTCTCCTGAAGGAGTTCCATTTGTGGAGTGAGATCGGCTTCACGGTTTCGTCCCATTCTGTTCCTTCCATCCATAGTTGCTGAAGAAGAGTCTTCGCTGCTATCATTATGGGTGATAGCCATCCTGCCGGGTCGAAAAGTTTCGCGACAGATGAGAGGATCTGTCGTTTCGTGGCAGTGTCTGAGGATAAGGGGGGGTCAACTGAGTACGAGAATGTATCAGTGAGAGCATTCCATTTTATTCCGAGGGTTTTTGTAGAACTTGCCTCTTGGAATTTGAGAAATTCTTCATCTAAAAGATCAGACGGGGGGATGTCTTTCAGCAGTGACTTGTGGTTTGCTGTGATCTTTTTTAACGGGAATCCGGCTGACTTGAGTACTTCGATAACTTGATGTATCGATTCGCCGGCTGAGTCGAGATTATGTCCGCCTGAGAGGATGTCATCTACGTATGTTTCTCCTTTTAATATTTTTGAGACATGGGGGTATGTCTCCTTTGAGTCCTCGGCTAATTGGTGGAGTGTCCTTATTGCCAAGTATGGAGCGCAGCTGACACCGAATGTGACCGTTTTTAGTTTAAAGTCTTCTATCGGACTATGGGGGGTTCTGCGGAATAGAACGCGTTGGAAGTCTTGGTCTTCCTTATGGACGTATATTTGGCGGTACATTTTTTCAATGTCGCCGTTAAATACATACTTATATAATCTCCATTTTAGAATAATGAGCATTAAGTCATTTTGGAGAACGGGGCCAGTATGTAATACGTCATTGAGTGAGAGACCGGAATGAGAGGTTTTTGAGGCATTGAAAACTACACGGACTTTAGTAGTTTTACTTCCTGGTTTAATCACCGCGTGATGGGGTAGGTAAAAGGAGAAATATTTACCGTCGCGTATGATTTCTCGTGAATGGGTTGGTTCCATGTGATCTAACGTAAGGTATTCTTCTAGGACTTCGGAATAGGTGTTCCGAAGCTCATCTTTCTTTTCGTTAGTTCGTTCCACGCTGAGATATTGCTGCTGTGCTGCGGGTCTGGAGTGCCCGAGTGCGATGGAGTCCGGGAAAGCTGACTTGAATGGCAGCTTTACTACATATCGGCCGTCTTCTCGTCGATGAGTGGTTTTCTTGTAAAGATCTTCACAATATGCATCATCGTCTGTGTATGTGGGGGCCGGTGGTACCTCTTCTTGTTCCCAGAATTTCCTGAGTAAATCTCCTAGTGATTCTGAAGGTGTTTCAATCACCTGAGTAGAGAATGAGGAGATTTCTTCCACGACTGGTCCACTTAATATCCACCCAAATATTGTGTTTTGGGCTATTAAGCTGCCGCCTACATTAATTTTGAGACCTGGGGTGAGTATTTTTGGAATTATATCACTACCAATGACCATGTCTATTCTAGCTGGGGTAAAGCAGTTGGGATCTGCTAATGGCAGTGAGAGGTATTCCGTTAGATCTACTTCTTTTATTTTGAAGGATGGGAGAGTGTGCGTCAATTGAGACAGTATTATCGCTTGAGCTGCGATTTTTATTGATTGATTAGCTGAGCATATCGTAATAGAGCATATTCTATTCGAGTTTTGGACTGTGTTACCGCCCATGCCAAGAATTTGGTAGTTGGCTTTTGTGGTGGGGAGACCAAGTAACTTTTGTATACGGGATGTTACAAAAGTTTTTTGAGAGCCTTGGTCAATGAGAGCTCTGATATGAGTTAACTCTCCTTTGTGGAGAATGGGAATATTTGCTGTGGGAAGCAATGTCCTCTCTTTGTTACTCGAATAGTGAGATAGAGTTTTTGTTCTACTGCTTTCATTTGCCTTTGAGTTTTTGGATGCCTGCTTAGAGGTGCAGGGCTGTTCTTCCTCGACTGTCACTTGAGAGGTAGTGAAGTTTCTTTGAGGTTTTGGGGGGTAAGGCGTGGGGTTGCTCGCAGTATAATGGAGGAGGGAGTGGTGACGTCTTTGACAATACACGCACGTAAAGTTGCTTTTGCAATCTTTCTCCAAATGCGAGTACGCCAGGCAATTTTTGCAGTAGTTGTTTTCTTTAATAAACTTGTTCCGGTCTGAGACGGACAGTTCTCGAAATTTGACGCACGTTGTCATCGAGTGGTTTGATTGGCATAGTTTACAGGAAACTTGCCTTTTGTTTTGAGTATGGAACGCTTGGGTTTTGTTCCGATAATTAAAGGTTGGGGGAGGGACCGCTGGTGTCCGTTGGGGGTAGCTGGGTTGATTCATCTTCGGCTTATTGGGTCTGTAGGTGCTGAGTCGCTCCACGACCTCGTACCGAGCTGTCAGAAATTGGTCCATTTCTGACCATCGAGGTAACTCCTTTCTTGAGTTGAGTGATTGCTCCCAGAGAGCTAGTGTCTCGTCCGGCAGTTTTGACGAGCAGAGGTAGACAAGCATTGGGTCCCAGCTGTCTGTTGACACTCCATTTGCCTGTAGGGTAGAAAGACAATTATTTATTGTCGTCTGGATCTGTTGAATCCGTTCTCCATTCTCTGTGTGGGCGGGTTGGATGTTGAATAACGTCTTGATTTGGCCATCCACTACTATTCTCCTGTTTTCGTAGCGTGCCTTGAGTGCATCCCATGCTAATGAGAAATTGTGGCCACTGAGAGGGTAATTTTTTATGAGGAGTGCAGCTTTACCTCTTGTTTTCTGCCTCAAGTGGTAGAGTTTCTGCACTTCGGATAATTGGGGGTGGTTGATGTACACTGCTGTGAACATGTCCCTAAATGAGGGCCAATCTTCATATCCTCCATAGAAGATTTCTGTGTCACACGCAGGTACCTTGAGAAAGCTGAGTGAGTCAGATTGTGTTGGGGGGGGCATCTTTGTGATGGGGGTAATTGACCGTGATGAATCCATACTTTGTTGGATTTGGCCAAGTAACTCACTTATCCTGATTTTCGTGAGCATTGCGTTGTCATTTGTCGTCTCGTAGGCCTCTGCGCATGCTGAGCGTGTCTTTTCATCGTCAACGTTGCTCATCTGTAGGTTCTGGTTGGCTGCCTCCACCAGTTCCATATGCCTTTCCAGATGGTCCTTGAAAATTTTGAGGGCTGCTTCGGAGTGCGTCTCTTCACTGGTGTCCCACCATTTCCCGCAGAATTTTTCCATCCTGGAGAGCTCATATAGAAATTTTTTGTGGAGTTGGGAGAATTCCTCTTCTTCTGCCTGGGATTTCGAGCGTGTTCGGGGTCCTGTAAGGGGGTGGAGTGACTGGGGCTTCTCCATTTTATCCTCCATTGTGAGATATTTTATTTAATTTTAATATAAAATATTTATTTATATTTATATATATATATATATTTAAGTATATATATATTATTTATAATAAATTTATTTAGGGGGTAGCTTTAATGCTTGTATTGTACTGTCTCAGCGCGTCTGAGCACAGCAATGTATAAATGTATACTGGGTTTTTATTATACCCCGTTTGTATGCTGGGTGATTTGCTTACACGAGTATGTACGTATGTATACTTATGTACATACGTGCCTTTGTCCGTTTGCTATTGTAAATAGCGAAGAAGGGGAAATTGCCGGAATTGAAAAAAACACTTTATGTATATATGTGTATGTATACACATGTACCACGGTTGAGTAGCGGTGACTTGCTATGCGGTGGTGACTATGGGCAGTGTAATCTGCTTACACTGGTCCGGTTATGGGCCCGTGGGAATGGGTTTTCGGTCCAGTTGGGGTGTATATATTGAGAGTATGTATATACTCGGGAGGATATATGGGAGGGGCAACTGGTCCGAACTGGTCCTTTTTGAAGGTGTTTTTGGACCAGTTGGCGTATATAAAGAGGGGAGTTTATATACGTAAGGGGATATATAATAATAAGCGGTTTTTTGTATTAAATATATTCTTTTTATGGGGAAAGCGCGAGTTTGCGCTGTTATATTCGGTAAATGAAAAGTAAGAGATTTTCATTTACCGATTTTGGGGACCCGCTATATATTATTATATATTGTGATTAATTTTTTGGTTAGCGGATTTTGAGGTTTTGCTCGAACTTTCCTTGGGAATTATAATTTAATTTTTGAGAATATGTGTGTGTATGGCAAAAGAGTTTCATACACTTCACGAGCAAAATCCGCTAAACAAATATGGGTAAGAATGGGTGGGACTTACTTTGACATCCGGACTAGTATTGTACAAACCAAACTTATTGACGGGACGGGGGGGTGTTGTCTTCTTGTCGTGCTGGTGCTCCTGTGGTGATGTGGTATTGATTGTTGCGTGGACTGCTGATGTATATATGTATGTGTTGTGCTCGTTTTTGCTTTTTTTTGTTTTAATATAAAAAAAAATTTTAATTTTTACACCTTTTTTTTTTTTTTTATGTAAATATGTATGTGCACTGTTTGTTAATTTTTGTATACATATTTTTTTCAAATCTTATTTAAGTATTTTTTCACTGCTTTTCATGTTTTAATGTATATTTGTATGTATATTTTTTTCATATATATGTATATGTATATACAATTTTTATTTTATTTTATTTTTTTTTTTTTTTTTTAATTTTTATGTATTAATATATATATATATTTTTTTTTATTTTTTTTCACCTTATGTATGCACTTGTGTACGTGGGTATGTACATATAATATGTGTATATATGTATGTATATAAAATATATGTTTTCTTTGTTTATATTTTCATCTAATTTTTTTCTCACATATGCATTTTTATTTATTATTTGTTTTTACACTGCACTCTCGATCGCAATAAGGAAATTTTTTTGTTTTTTGTACCTGTTCACTTTAATTATATGTATTTAATGTTTAACTTTTTTTTTTTTTTTTTATATTTATATTTATATACGATTTTTATATTTTTCGTTTTTGCTCATATGTACAATTATATGTATCACCACTTTCCTTGTTTGCGTTTTAGAAAAATATATATATGTATATGTGTGTATATACATATATAGTGTATGTATATATAAATTTTTTGGTTCCAATTTTTTATTTCACTTAGTTTTCTGTTTTTGTCACTTGAGTGGTTTATTTTAATTTTATGTATGTATATAAGGTATTGTTGTTTATTTTCTACCGCACATTACTCTCTTTTTTTTGTTTTTACCAGCAACGTTTACTTTGTGGTTTACACTTTTTTTGAATATTTATGTTAGTATTAAACTTTTTAATTTTTAATTTTATTTAATTTTATTAATTTGCATTATTTTATTAATTTTTGTTGTTCGCGGTTCTTTTTTTCCGACAAACGGGTTTCGGCACCATGTATAATTTTCAACTTTTTGTTAATATTATATTATTATCTTGTATATATATTCCGTTTTAATAAAAAACGCACAGTTTTTATTTAAGAAGATATTTCAATTTGGTTTATTTAGAATTTTTTTTTTTTAAATTTTCACAGGGGGTTTTTCATTACACTATATATATATAATTTAGTTATGATAATATAGTTAATATAGTTATATATTTATGTACACACGTATTTATTTATTTTTTCTATTTATATTTCTCCTACACCTTTTGCACAATTTCGCACAACCGAGCGGTTTGAGAATAATCAAGCGAACTAGTAACCAGTAACCTACTTAATGCTATATATATACTAATAGTTGTATTTTCTAACTGGTACGGAGGGGAAATTCAAGATTTATTTATTTATTTATTTCCTTTACAGCAAGGAATAGGAGGTGAGTAATTTCAGTTACAGGTGGGTATTTCAGGATACGGTGAGTATGTATTATATGTATATGTATATGTATCTAAACCTATTTAGCTTAATACATATTTTCCTTAAAATTCTATTAGATTAATACCCATGTCTTCGACAATTAGAAGTAATTATTTTGAAGAAAATAATATATTGATGTAGTAAAAAGAAATCCATTATTTTTGCATAAAATTGAATGGTCTAATTTTTTCTCTTCGTATCCAGCCTTATTCAAATAGTGCCAAATGGTTTTTTGAGCAATCTTTAGATCTTAGGCAATCGACACAGTGCTTACATGACGGTTGGACTCGACATTGTCCATAATTTTATAGACGTTTTCGACAATTGACCTTCCAGTCCGCGATGCAACTTTTACATCAAAATTACCGCATTGAAACCGAAATTGTGCATGATAGATATGATGCACGTTTTAAGCCGCCTGGCTTATTTTTTTCCCCTTATCGAAGAAAAACTGTAAAATATAGCGCATTTGCTCTTTGTCAGTGTCCATCTGCGACACACATTCAAACAGTACCGTATTATAAAATTTCATCTAACGGCATCTTGTGGAACCCGATCGGACTTATACAACGCGAGATACAGATAAATAATGTTATCTATTGAACAAATTCTGGATTTCTTTTTACTACGCCTATATGTACATATGTACCATGAGTTTGTGCGGTTTCGACATTAAAAATTTCAGAAACAAATAAAATCATGACAACTCTGCCATCCCCTTCAAAGTAGTCCCCTTGGGCAGCTATACAACGATTCCAGCGCATTTTCCATGCTTCGTAACATTTCTGGAACGCTTCGATTTGGATGTCCACGAGTACGCTCGTCACGGCCGCCTGGATGTCCTCAATTTACTCAAAATGGGTTCATTTGACCACCAATTATGTTCTAGGGAACAAAAAACAGGGCGAATAAGGCTCCTCGTCTTCCACGCTTTCACGCCCCTCCTAAAACTCTTTATGCCATCGAAACACCTGAGTACGACTAAGAGCACTATCACTACGCGTTGCTCTTGATTTCGTTTTTCCATTTTCGTGACGAGCGCCACGAACACACGTTTACTCAACACGACACAGAGGCGAACTAAACAAGCTAGACCAATGGCTGGTACATCAATGGAGAGGAAAAGGATGCTGGGAGATGGGTAAGTGAACTTAAAGGTCTCAGGGTTACCACAATCTCGGCAATATAATCAGTCTCATTACTTTATTGTCACACCTCGTATGGCTGCTGCTTAGGTTTGCACGCGTAAACATCAAGCAAGGAGCTATTTATTTCTTTCAATTTTTGAGATGTGTTAATCTAGATAAAGAGCTATTTCTGTATAAGCAAACCGAACATTAAATACGGTTCCGGGTCTAACATGGTATAGAATTTTGTCTAAGCCAAACGATTCAAAAATAAGTTCGATATTATAAATCGGCCCCAGATCCACTTCCTCAAAAATAAATTCTTATCGAGTGTTTTTGTAATAAGCAAAACCTGCCCTCCAAACTTCAGATCTCTATTATCTGTGCTAAATGCTGTGGATTGATGTGCCATTAATTCAGGATAAAACCTTTTATATTAAATATTACAAAAATAAACCTCATTCTTTAAAACATTGCTCCTCATGTTATAAAGCCATCTTGCTTTTGACCTCTTAGTTGAATTATCGTCGAATATTTAGATCATTTGGTGGCATAGTAAAACTTATGTTCGCCTTAATAAATGCTAAGAATCTTAAGAATCTTCTATATTACACAACTAAGCAAAAACATACTTGCCTTACACCTCTGCAAATTAAGTTTGGTTATGCATATTCTTAAACCTTTCTGCTAAAATGTTTATTCGAAATTGTAATATTTTTTGAATTCATTTTATTTGATTTGATTCTTTTGTAGAATATATTATTCGTCAGCTGACAGCACTTTATACACAGTGCAGTTCAAAGGATTTTACTATGCACCGACAAAGTGCAAACATATGTTGCAATAGCAAAAATAAATACAATATCAGTTGGATAGAAGTCAATAGCACTGAATTACCAATTTGGTTTTAATGTGTTGGCATTTCCTGTACAGGTGAATTGAGAACTCGATTTTATTTACTCAACCAATAATGTGGACAATGCCATCGACTCTTAGTTTTTTAAATTACAGCAGCTGCTGCTGGTAATATTTCATAAAGAAATTAAATGTTTTTCATATTTTTACAGCAATATTCACACCTTGATTGAGACAATATTGACAATTGTTGATGGAGTTTGAATATTATATAACAAAAGAAATGGAATTTCACATTTTTTGTATTTACATTGATTTTTATAATTCAAATCGGACACGTTGTGGTGGTTTTTTGTATTTTATACAATTTTTATTCTAATTGGTATTGCAAAGCATCATCGAAAGATTCAATATAAAAGCCTCGAAATAAGCCAAACTCACCATTTGGACTCACGCTTATTTACACTCAAGTCGAACGTATAAGAACGTAACCCGCAGCCGCAGAATAATACAAAATTCGAAGGGAATATATTATATTAAAATCATACTAATTTTTTTATTCTGTAGGTAATCCCTCTCCCGTAAAGAAAATATTATTTATATTTTGTACAAATCGAACTTGCTTCCAGGTGCCTGGTTGATGCAGAAAACAAAAAAATATTCCTAGATGTTTTTTCAGGTCATTGTTATGTTGAATTGCAAAAAAATATATGGTCTGAAACAGTTCCATTTAAACGAAAACCCAAAAGCAATTCAACACAACAATGACCTGAAAAAGCATCTAGGAATTACGGAAGAGCCTTGCCGTGCGAATGAAATTTTCCAATAATAAAAAAGGCGTTGCTTTAAAATATTTGTTGGTAAATTCTTCGCAAAAATAACTGCATCTCGCCAAGTTTACAGCTAAAGAATATCTGAGCACTTGATCGTGGATATGTAGGTAAAAGGAAAAAAGTGAAAAACAACAATATGTGAAAGCGGCACACATTTAGCTTAATGGGATAACCATTGGCTAGTGCTGTGGGCATCCCAAGTTCGAATTCCATTCGAACAAATGGTGTCTGGAAAAAGAAGTCAGATGAGGAAACGCGGTGGTTTCCGAAATAGCAGCTATAACTTCTACCGGCCAAAACTATTGTTGTAATTTTTTCACTATTTCCAAAAAAATATATGGTCTGAAACAGTTCCATTTAAACGAAACCCCAAAAAAAATATTCCATTTGGTCAAATCATCAAAAACTAAATGGAAATATGAATATGAATATTCTTTTTCAAATAGCTCGATCCAATTCCAGTAAAAAACGAATTTTAAGTAAGGCGAACCATAAATACGATTTTTTAAAAGAGATCGGTTTCTAGTCTTCTTCATGGAAGAAAGAGTAGTATTACTGTTAATCTAAACAAAAAGTCAACTATGGAAAAGTATGTCATTCTCCAATTGTGAAATTCAATTAAACAACGCATTGAAATTATTAAAACTGACTATAAAAATTGTGAAAACATGACAGAGATGAAAATAGTTTTCGGTGGTCGTGAAGCACTTTGTCGGACCGTAATACAGAAGTTGATGGACAAAATTAAAGCTCGTCGCAATTACACCGTATTTTGCATAAAGACATGGGTCTTAAAGTTTATAAAGTTCAGTTAACATAAGCATTCAAGCCGGCCGATCATCAACAATGTCGTGTCTTTGCTAAATGAAATGCGTGAAAATGATCAGGAATTTCATCGAAAACTCAACTCGATAATGAGGCCTAATTCCATTTCGATGGCTACGGCAATAAGCGAAACTGTCTCATCTAGAGCTTGAAAACCCCAAGATTTATTGTTGATATAGTAGGGACCCCATACTCAACGTATAACTGTTGGTGCGGTTTAAACTCAATCGAAAATGAGAAAGTATCATCTTTTTAAGTGAAAAGTTTCCAAACCGTGGTATCTCTCGAAGAAATGATCGCAATTGGCCATCGACATCTTGCGATTTCATACCTTTCAACATCTTGCAGCCAATTTGCAATTTGGTGATGCACGGCGAGAAAGAAGATTATACGAATATGAAATCTTTTTTTTTAATTTTTCTGTAAATTTCAATGTATAAGAAACACAAAAAAATTTATTTTGTTACCATAATATTTTGCTAGACTTGACTTCTTTATGACCCTACTATATCATGTGCAAAAAAGTAAATTTTTTGTCATTGAAATATCACAAACAATGCGAGAGAAAACTAAACAACAACAAATTCAGTGTAAAGTTCTAGTAAACAACACATGTCCTCTGACTGTAAAAACGTACAACTTTGTTGATATTGTTTTGCGGAGAATGTCACATCGACTGCAGTTAAATCCAAAGCAGCACGAAAAATATATGTTGGCAGTATAAAAATATCTTATAGAAAACAGCAAAAGCCTTCAATGGTGAGGACAACGGAAGAGGAAAAATGTTTCAACAAAAATACACGAAATCGCAAAACAAATTTACTGAAAATTTGTATATAACTTTATGAGCTTTATACATACGTCTACGGTTTTCCGAATATATTATATTTCGACTAGAGATGTTTTTGAGAAAGAGGAGGCATGAGCCGCATGACAAAGACCAGATAGATTTATTAGCACTTACATGTTGAACACAAATTTTAACTTCATTCTAAATATACGGCCGCGGTAGCTGAGTTGTTAGCATTCCGTACTTACATTCGGAAGGCTCAGGTTCAAATCAAATTAAATATATATATACATTTAAGTGACTGTGCTCTGGGTGCGGGATGCTAGAGGAATGAGTAGAGAAAAAGGGAGGAGGGGACATTGCCGGCACAAAAGGTTTCCAAACAACAGACAAACAAAGAAATACTTATTGTTTCTCGGTCAGGTGTGCATCCCGGCTTCGGTTGCTCCTCCGGTGCTGTCATCCAACTTCGACTCTCCCACTGGAACACAACACAGATCTACAAATTAAAGCTTTGACTGGTTTTCTACAACTCTTTGAATATGTACTTAATACATGAATACGCAATTAAAAAAAAAAATATATAACACACGATCGCACACGAAAAAGATGCTCGTTCTTTCATAGATTACTGAAATCTGATGCGGCACGCACTTACGAGCCAGATCGCAAGCTACGCACAGGCCTTCAGAATTCTCTGGCGAGTATTTATTTGTGCCCAATTATTTGGCCCCCTTACCCAAAGGGACCGGGTTGAATAGCGCACGCCACCATGGCACACCAAGTACAAGAGAAAAGCGACACCCCTTTTTATGGAATATCCGCGCAATGTATTCCGTTTGCCAAAGAGTTTTTAGTAGATGAAGCGTTTTGGGAGGAACACCTCCTTTTGGAGACTTATACCACTAGGTAGGAGCACACAGCATACAACCGTGCCATCAATTTATGGCTTTAAATTAAAAAACTATTTGCCGACAGATGTCACCACCAACGCTTAGAGTGAAAGGAATATTAGGCAAATGAAAGGAAATAGACAAATAAACACAAAAGAAGTTTTTGTTGCAGCCAGTACGCGGTAATGTTAACCTTGAATTCAATCATCAAGTCGTTTGGCTCTCAAAAAAGTTCAGTGATGAACTTCATAAGAAATGTTATAGCTGGTGGGGGATAACCACTCCGTTGTTGTCTCGGCAACTTATTTGTGAAGGAACGAGAATGGGCTTCAAGTAACTCAAACGGCAGCATCGTTGGCCGATGCTTCAAACAAGGCGATTCCACAGTCTGCACCAAATATCTTGGTATAAGCTTCCTTGATGTCGCAAAAATATCTTGTCGAGCTTATTGTGTAAAATACTAGAGCCCGCCATCAACAGTCTGATTGGACCTTATCAGTGTGGCTTTAGACCTGGTAAATTAACCATCCACCAGATATTGGTGTATATTTTGGGTTGGAGACATGATTGGATCATAATTTTTTGAAAAGAGGCTTCAATCACTGCATGAGACATATCCGGCTAGTATACTCTCTCGTTTTGGTGATCAAAATTGGACCCCTACATCCGCATTTATGCAGAAAAGTCATGGAAAATTTCGACAAACGAATGCGTATGTGTCTAAAAAGCTGTGGAGGCCATTTGTCCGATGTGCTATTCCATAAATAACCCGATCTTAAAACTTAAAAACTGTGTTTTCTATTTAATTGTAATCTTGCGTTAATTTTGGGACACCCTTTAAAAATATTCACTTCAAATTTTGTATGAATATTTTGGCGTTAGTCTCAATCACATTGCTTGGTCACAATTAGCTTCAAACGGTTAGTATTGGAGATTAATTAAGAGACTGTTGTAGACTCCAAACATTTGGAAATAATTTTCATTTTTCTGAGCCAGGCAAGCAATTCGTTATTTTATCCACCTTATGGGATCGTATAAAATATTCACAATATTAAAATATTATTGAAGAAGTTAGTTTTCCTCAAAGTATGTTAACAGTTTTATTATGAATAAATATTTTTTAAGAACAAGGATAGATTAACTTTGAAAAAAAAAAATTAATGCCCTTATTTCAAAGGGTAGAAAAAAATACCAGTTTAGTACATCATAATAGTTCAGTCCAAAAAATGGACACAATATGATTTTAGTCGTATATTCCCTGCGGGAAAAAATTCTAGTTGTTAGCTAAAATCCATATATTTTGCAATTATGTACCAACTTGTTCATCTTCTAACTATTTCCCATGTAGGCAACTGGTATATTTAACACGAAAATGTCAAACGTACTGTCAATTGTCCGACTATGCATTAGCTTTAAATTAGTTGTATACTAGTTCGTTTAAGTATAATATGTTGAATTTACACTTCATCAACAAAATTTAATCAAAGGAAATATAAAAATTAGTCTACCTGCAGCGAGATTCGAACCGTGAACCTCATGCGCTACAGTGATAGTCTCTAACCGCTAGACTAAAAGAAGTGATGAACGTGATTTTACGCACTACAACGGAGCTTATGCCGTGCTAGATATACAACAACACAGTGAAGTACAAATTCGTATAACTTTCGTTACTGGTGAAATATCAACTGTTATGATATCATCTTCAAAATACTGGTATTTAACTAGAGTTTTTGCGCCCCAGGGTGCCTTTCTGTATACCGTGATTTTCTCTCGACTTGTTTGTCTGTTCAAATACAGGTGCATACATATGTACGTGCGTTCGAGTTTATTGAGCGTATGCCAAATAATTTTTAAAAATTCATAAAACCATATGCACTTTATAAAGTTTACTTGTTTTACACTTTTTTCCGAAACTTCAGTTTTTCTTTGCCTTTATACCATATTCGTAAATGTTACTTTTTTACCTTATGTAAATAAGTTTTTATGGAATGTTATGTTTTTTAGCTCCAGGATAGTGCCGCAGGTGACATCTGCACCATCAGCAGCTTTTATTTTTTTTGAAGTTCAAAGCATTTTGCTTCTGTGCAGCAGTACAAAGCAAACAAAGTAGATATACAAAAAAAAAGTAACACGTATCCAGCTAGATAAGAGTCAATGACATTGAGTTCATAACCACAATTTTTTTGGAGCTTACACTATTGACAAAGAGGCAGTGACTCTATTTTTTCAGTTGATATTTGCTGTTAGTTATGTATAATAGAGTAATTCAACTACCACAATATTTTTACAACAATATATATTTTTTAACGGAGTTATTAATTTGACAAATTTTAAGGTGTCTTACTTGTTTTATTTCAGAAAAGATTCGATTAAAGCATTTAATCAAATAAAATCCAAATCTATATGCCTTAAAAAAATCAAATTTGTGGATTATGCTCCTTTATAATAATATTTTAATTACTATACAACTAGTTTCCAATATAAATCCCTTATATGCGAGATCACCTAAAATTATTTTACGTTTAAGGTAAATATCATCTAAATTAGGCCGATCGTCATGCGCTCAATATTAGATGCTTAGAGGTCGTTCTATCTGATCTCTGCTCTAAAACTACTCACACATATTTTTGGATCACCTGCTCAAATATTCAGAACAGCTGTCACAGTGAAAGCATCGTATGGTTGTGCAAAAAAGTCATCAACACATTACAATACAAAATGACAGACTTAGTGGATGAGTAATTACCTTACAACGTCCACGTCTCTAAATGAAGATGACACGTTCGTTGCCTAATTCAAGGGAAAATATGTAGTTGTTTTTGCTATAATAGGTACTAATTTGTTTGTTGCCTGTTAACCCTTTGAAATTGCATTTCTGTGCTGCTGCAGCGTCATTAGTTGACGGGAGTAACATAATTTAAATTAGCTGAAATCCCATTATTTCATATACAACAGCGTTTGTGCAATGTTCAAAAAATATGCTCTTGTGCCCTAGCAACAACAGCAAAAACTTTCTGTACTGAACATTTTCAATCCTCTTTTTTCGCCTTTTACACCTGAATTCTTTGCCTCCTTTGCTGCACCGCATCATTTGTGAACCTACCGTTAGCTGACTTGTTATCCTTGTGTGGCGAACTGCCGCTGTTGTTATCCGGAGGGTCATTTTCCTGCCAACAATTGGCAACAATGAAAAAGTTCACTGTTAGATTTCTCTAAATCACTTGCTGTGACAAGGTACATAATTATCTTTCTACCTCATCATACGATTTGTGCGTACAGAAATCGAAACTAAACTAATTAAGAGAACAACAAAGCGACTGGAGCCGATGGCTGATCCATTTAAAAATGACAGTGAAGAGATGGCAAGGTGCATGCATCAGCTTCTTTGCGAAATATGATCGGAATCTAAGTGTGCTCTGCTCAATCCACAAAAAAGTGGGACCTCACAGTCTACGTTAAATACCGTGGCTTAAGCTTCCCCAATATGGCATATAAGGTCCCCTCGAGTGTATTGTGTAAAAGACTAAAACCCACCGTCAACGAGCTAATTGAACTTTATCAGTGCGGTTCAGGCCTTAAAAATCAACCATTGATTCACCGGAGATTCACCATGAGCTAAATTTTGCAAAAGAGTCGTGAATGGATGATCGACACACACCACCTCTTCGATTTTAAAGCAGCACGAAAAGAAGCTGCCTCTATGCCCACAAAACTTATACAGCAACACTAAAAGCTCCGTTAGGATCGGAAAGTACCCCTCCGAGCCGTTCCATACCAAACGAGGTTACAGACAGAGTGATTCCTTATCGTGTGAATTCATTAATTTATCAAAAACTCTCCGTAAGCGTTTAAACCAACGATATACAGTGTGATGACAAAAAGATGACGCAACGTGATTAAACTAGAAATCGGGTTATTTTTATTTTACACTTATTCAGCGACGTCTAATTGACTTCTTTGTTTACTACTATTTGTACTGTTTCAATTTGCCTCTGAACGTCTAATGGACTTTTACGAGCCGCCTTTATTGCAATATATACTTGGAGGTGTTGAAATTCATGATGAGGAGAAAGAGCACATTTCTAGTTGTTTGTCTGACTATGGTATAAACTTATTTCGTCCAACTTACAGCACCGCGCTACCCTCTCAAAAACAACAACATCCTGCCACCTTTTAACTATAATATGTATTTATAATTTTGCCTTAGGGTACAGTGTCTATAGACTCCGACGGCAACAAGTAAGCAAAGAATAAAATAAAGAAGTAAAAATAAAATAAGATAATTTAAAGCATTGAGTATGAAAACAAGAAAAAAAGTGCAAAAACAAATGAAAGTAGACTGCATTATAATGCCGGCACGAGGTGCAGACAGCCATTACCATTTCATTCACAGAATTTATTTACTCTCACTATACCCTACTTTCACTTCTACTACTCTTACTATACTATTACAATTACAACTATTGCTACCATTACTATTTTATCATGCAGTGAGCTGCCTGTGGCCGTGTATGTGGTGGTGGCAAAAATCATAGTCATAACTACAAGTGGTTGAGAGCAACTGGCACATGTTGCGGAACAGCAAATCAGCGGCGTTAATAAAGGCAGAAGCTAAAAGTTATGTTTAGTAGACATACACGTGCTCGTTGGATGTTGATTTCAGCAGTCTACGGCTGACTGCAAGAGTCAGGCAGTATTGCAAGGTTGCTGCTATATTTTATAAGTGAAACACGGATATAAACGCATACATACCATCCATGTAGAATGTATTAGGTAAAGTAAAAGTTTCGTTCGGTTTTTATCTAAGAGATGACGTTATTGTCCATAGTACAAGTGTTACGTGTCGCATCTTGTCATACTATACGGCGCTGAAAACGCATTTATCGGCGCTAAAAGTTTGTCTTTGACAGTTTTTCGATTGATTGACTCAGTACGTTGTGAGCGCTCGTCAAAGATGGACACCAGCAAAAAGAAAATTCGCTATATTTTACAATTTTTTTTCGAACAAGGCGAAAAAGCACCCAAAGCGCCTGAAAAAATTAATTTGGTTTATGGATCCGATACTGTAAACGAACGTGTAGCACAAATGTGGTTTGCTAGGTTCCGTTCCGATAATTTCGATGTCAAAGATGCATTACGCGTCGGCAGGCCTGTCGTCAATCATGGAAATAGTGGAAACAGACCATCACGTGAGCACTTATTTAATTGTTGAGGAACTAAAGATAAGCCAGAAAACCGTTTGGCACCATTTGCATAACCTTGGATTCAAAAAGAAGCTCGATGTTTGGGTGCCACACGAACTAACACAAAAAAACATCATGGACCTAATTTCCATCTGCGAATCGCTGACGAATCGCAACAAAATCGACCCATTTCTGAAGCGTTTGGTGACTGGCGATGAAAAGTGGATCCCTTACGACAACGTCAAGCGAAATCGGTTGTGGTCGCAGTGCGATGAGCCGGCGGAAACGGTTGCCAAGCCAGGATTGACGGCCAGGAAGGTTTTGCTGTGTGTTTGGTGGGATTGGCAAGAAATCATCTACTACAGGCTGTTCCCCTATGGCCAAACGTTCAATTCACAATTGATCAACAGAGGCCGAATTGTGCTCCATCAGGACAACGCCACACACGTCTTTGGTGACGCGCCAGAAACTCCAGGAGCTCGGATGGGAGGTCCTAATAGACCCACCTTATAGTCCGGACTTAGCACCAAGTGATTACCAACTTTTCCTGTCCATGGAGAACGCGCTTAATGGGGAGAAGTTTGGCCTCAAGAGAGGCCTCTGAAAATTGGCTCTCCGAGTTTTTTGCCAATAGGGACGCAGCCTTCTACGATAGTTGTATAATGAAGTTGGCAACAAGTTTAGGAACAAAACGGCGCATATTTGACTTAAATCGGACAAATGTACACAAAGTTATCATATTTTGAAAAATCAATAAAAAACCGAACGAACCAATTACTTGACCTAATATCATTGATTACGAGCTGCTTTTTGCATACCTTCATACCTTCAGCAAGACCAGACAAACTAGTGCTTACTGGGCGTATGATGAAAATTGGATTCAATGAGCGCATATGAATAAATGGTTAAAGTTTTGTATGAAAAATTAAAAACACTGTGCTATTTTTTATATATGATAGTTGCCTTTTATATTATACATATTTCGGTATTAGGGAACAAAATATATATTAAATTTTAATATTTTATTAATCGAAAAGAAGTCATTAATTTGACTCCTCAAAAAAACAGTTGTTACAGTCGATTTGTGAGAGCTCGCCTTGTCGTTGAGATCTGTCTTCAGCGGTTAATTTTCCTGATTTCTCGAAAGACAACTAGCAGATACATTTTTTTGTACCGATCAGAATTTACTGTACTGCGTTGTTCCGGTAGTACGATGCCACAGTTTTTTTAGGAGGACATATGAAACAGTTTTTTTCTACTTTCAGCTTAAAAATTGGACTTGTTTCATAACTATTGTAATTTTCATGTTAATTAATAGCTTAATATTTTCCGCTTTTAAATATTATTGTGGGAAAATAGAAAATTAATTGAAAGTTGTTCAACAATTCCATCATATCATTAGTATTGGTACAATTTTTATTGAAGATAATTTGTCGATGATCGCGCCTACTGATTTGAAGTAAAAAAACGCTGAAGTACACAACCCTTCAGGTTTTCGAATTATTTTCGCCTACTGATTGGTTAAATTGATGGAACTTATTAGAAAAGACTGTTTCATTATTGAAGTTTAAGGGGTGTAATGGGGTGTAGTCAAGCTTCTGAGTATGCTGTTACAGTTGTGAGGCTATACTCAATTCCTACTCTTACGTCCACGTCGTGCACCCTGGAAACGTAAGCAACCCTTGTGCAAGATGCAGTAACCAACCCGTGTTGAGCCTTGGGTCACGGCTAATGAGAGAGGAAGCTTCAGTGAAGCCGCTCCGACTTGTGATGCCACAAAAACTTGAAAATCATTTCATCATCCATTCCTTTTGATTCTCTAATTAACCTCACTAGACCCATGACTTTGAGGTCAACTATTTTCTATGAACCATCCAGCAGTAGTGTCCCAAAATTCCAAAAGCTTGACAGTCGCATAAGAGATAAGTGATCTTTTTCTCTTCCTCATCATACTTGCAGCTCCTGCAGCATCTTCTATATGGAGTCCTTAGCCTTTCCCAGTGTAGTTCTATCAGCCAGTGGGTTATCAGGACTTGTATTACTTTGTACATTCCCCCTCTTTTTAAGGATTACATATCTCGTTATCCCTTTTTGTCCCCATGTGGATGGATTTACGGCAGGTTGTAGTATCATTCCACCTTATTGCGGCTTGCATATTGCAAATTCCTTGAGAATCAGTTTTCAAGTGGCAAAAGACAAACCAATGCAAGTTCATCCGCCTTATATTTGTCGGGCCATCTCCTGTAGAGAGTTCAGCACTAATTATTAAAATAACTTTATAAATAATTTGAAGTTCTTGTAGAAGTTTTACATTCCTCTGTTTGGGTCAGAGCTTAGGTGGCTTCCCACATACTAACAAACTTATCTGCTCTATAGTCAACTACTATTCCTTCAGCATATGGAATCGATTACTTAGCTTCTAGTATTGATTATGTGGTAAAGCTGATAGCTGCAATGTGAAGTTGATTATTTTCACATGTGGACAAGCATAAAGTAAAAACGAGATGACGTGCATAAACGCAATGTATGACTACAAAGACCCTCTAGTAGACGTTTACGCTGCTGAGCGATGCGGAGACATTGAGTCGATCCGTCTGACAGATGTATGCACATACACGCGAAGGTATCAAAATGTGATTGTAATAATTGTATAGGCAACAAGAACAACAACATCAAAAATAACAGCAAATAAAAATGGAAGATCGTAAAGTGAAAGATAACTAACAACAACAAATTGTCAAAACTGCAACCGCAGTTCAAGACTTACCCTGAACACTAAAAAGCCACCTCCGTCACTCCTCATCTGTCAACAGACAAGGTCAATTGCTGCTTTGCTTGTCCAATAAAAACTACCAACAAAAAGTGCAAAAACTACAATACCAAGAGAGTCCAACCATTCAACAAAGCCGTCAGTCAACCGTTCCTTCCAACACGACTGTCTGGTAGTGATGATGGTGTAGGCTGTTGTTGTTGTTGTTATACAGCTTTCGTAAGTTAGCTTATTGCAAAAAAGCTAATGGCATTGGCGACATGTCGTTTTAACAAAAATTACGCGTTATTAACATAAGCGGGAAAATCAATTAGCGCAACGCCCTTTTAGGCCGCAGGCGAGATGTAAGCAATTATATTGTGGAAGCAGCTGTGCGCCAACGAAGGAGGATGGTAAAGTAAGAAAAAATTAAAAATTAAATATGTGAAATAAAGAGTAAGGACCCAAAAAGTGGACCACGTTGAAGCTCTACCGTAGCAATAAGTATATTACATTGGAGAGTAGACGTGCTAACAAGCTGATCAATGTATATTTTTTAAGGAAAAGCAATGGTTTTAAAAACAATTTATAAAATTATTATGCACTAGAATCCAACTAGCTTGCATTCTTGCACTAACAAGTTTATCTTACAGTATTTCTTATGTAAACATCTGGTGTTTTTAATATGGCAATGTATACGTACTGCATGTCCGGCTAAACGGGATCTGCGCTCTTCAAGAGTCAACATGCCTAATCCAGTTCCTACGTTACAATTAAAAAGTAATTGAATGGTATAACTAAATCCACATTTTTTGTGAACAATTAACGGAGACTGCGGTGAATTTTTTGCACCTTTACGTACAATGATAGTGCAATGAGGTTCATTTTCCTAAATACTGTTTTAACCCATTAACGCCCAAGCGGAAACCATGAATGTCAATTAATTTAAGTTGTTATTTATTATGTCATAAGTAACAGAATATAAAGTTTACAAAAGAAAAATAAATCGATTTCATGTACTTGTTGAATTATAGGGGCGTACACAATTGTGTACAATGGGCAGATTAGTGGTGAAATTCTGCAAAACAACTTCGCTCAAGAACAAAGTTTGTGCAAACATTGTCAACAACGCCAGCGTCCTCGGTTATGACAAATAACGCACCGTAATGGGTTCGAAATACGCTTTGGATGATGACCGCCGTTTTTACACTCAAATCCTAATATTTCTGATGTCCTTAAACGCACTTTTATATTGGGCGATTGTACATAAGTACATGCAATCGTACATCTGAATGATAATTGGTCAAGGCTAGTAACATTTTCAGCGATATAAGCTAATGGACTGGTTCATTTGATCGACACCGCACATAGCCTTGTTATAATTCAACAACATTCTTGGTATATTGTCGTCTATTTTTTGCCATTTCATGTTACACCACCTCTTCACCTTTTCAACTGGCTTTATTTAGACAAAATTTGAACCAATGGTAACAACATTATTGTCTTTCCCGCGTCAATTACAATGTCATGCTTCGTATCAAATCGGTAATCAAAATCTGCTCCTTTTTCATTATTTTTACAGCCGTCGGTGGGTTTTTTTTTTGTTCTGTTTTTGCTTATAGCTCCTGTTGCCCTGTAGCCTAATAATCGCTAATCGTGCAGCTATTGATATAATAATTGGTATTTTCTCCAGGAGAGACTTAACGACTCTTGCACCGAGTGGATCAGTAGACGAGACATACATTTTACCACTATTGGAATAACAAGATCTTCATCTAAACTCCAACCGGTAAGAAGATGCCCACAAGCCACATTTCAAACTAAAGTAAAAGGCATTTATTTCAAAGAAATGTAGAAAATTTGAGACATCTATAATCACATGGCCTACTTAGTTTATAAAATAACGCGAGCTTAAAAATTATTTTACGAAATCACGCCAACAAACAGCTGTACAGCGGGCGGTAATATCAGAGTCATGTATTAAAATTCTCATTATGACCTAGGCACACTTGTCAGATCACACCTCCGGGCCAAAGGGCATTTGATGGTTTCTCTTCAATTATTTTAGGATTCTTGGAACTCTAAATGGTGCGAGCTTGCATATTTACGTATTCCTCAAGTAAGAAATGTGCTTAGTCGCCAGAGAAAATTTTGTATGCAAAATCCTCGAAATGGATAACCCTGACATATATGTATAGTGAATCTATAATACTTTTATTTAAGGGGTTAGAGGCCGCCATTTTGTTAATTTTGAAAAAAAAAAAAATCTTTGGATCAGGCCCAAGATTATTTATTTATAAAACTAATTTTTTTTATCCAATTGATTTCAGATGAATCTCCAAGGACTTATGATTGTCACCGCAAGGACCTTTTTTTGGAATTGGGTTAACACAGACAGCTGTAACTTCGGAAATAAATTTTTTTTGAAATTATCGTGACTTCAATTCAAAACATTGTTTAATAATATCATATGACTACTTTTGTAAAATAAAATTATTTAATAGCAAACAAAAATACTGAAAATTCTCATTTTTTCGTGCCTCTGACTACCCCTAACCCCTTAACTCTACACCAAACAAAACATATAAATATAATTCGTCGGCCGCGATAGCCGAGTAGTTAGCAGTAAGAACTGCCTTTCGGAAGGTGAGGGTTCGAGGCCTGATGTGGCTAAGTATCCAAAATGATAGAAAATAAATTTTTCTAATTGCTATCGTCCCTCGGTATTCCTGACATGAAATTAGGGCTCCCCATAAAAATCCATTTGAAGAGAGAAGAGATTTTTCGGCTATACCGAGAAAGTCTTTATACCTATTACTATTATTTTTAATTATTGTATTTGAATTATTCGGCTGTATGGGGGTTTTATGATACAGTCGTCCGATTTCTATGATCATAACGACATCAATATGAAAGTCAGTATATGCGGGAATTTGATATTCTATTCCACGCTCTTAGATAATTTATTCTACGTCATATCGGAAAAATCTTTTATTTGGGAGCTAGTATATGTTACGGTGGTATGATCTGGAGTTCTGACGACCAACCAAGTTTGGTTGAAATATCATCATATCAAAACTGAGGACTAATTTGCGTACTAACCAATGGACAGACGGTCCGGCCTTAATCAACTCAACTCATCATTTTGTTCCCATCGGTGAAAATTTTTGGGAACTATCTCTACTGCTTGAGAAGCTGGCCGACAAGGGTAATGCTCGAAAATTCTATGAGAAGATGGTCCGATGATAGCATGCCCGACGAATGGAATTTAAGTATGCTCTGGATAATCCATAAAAAAGATTTGCGTAAGATTTCTGGTCCTCTTCGAGTTGGCAACGGCGAATATCGCAGACGATGGCACGATGAGCTCTACGAGTTATACGACGACATTGTCATAGTTCAGCGAATCAAGAAGCAGCGGCTACGCTGGCTAGGCCATGTGGTCCGGATGGATACGAATACTCCAGCACTGTAGTGGAAGCAGAGGAAGAGGAAGACCTCCACTCCGTTTGATGGACCAGGTAGAGAAGGTCCTGGGTGTACTTGGTAATTCCAATTGGCGAATGGCGCAATGCTGTTAACTCTTTGGACTAGCGTAAATATACAATATCATGTTCATGGAAGGTATAAGACCTTTTTTATGCGTTTTTGTACTATTTTATATTGATTCAAAAGAATTCCTCAATTATTTTTACCTTAAAAACTATGCTATTCGTAGTCAAAAAACAATGTCACCAAAATCGAAAAACCTACGTAAGAAAGTGATTTTGCTAATGATCCTGCTCATTTACACTCCTAACAAACATTTTCAATTACTACACAAAAGGTACTCCTACGAAATTAAATTTCTTAATGCAACGATTTGTGCAATGAAAAAGTTAAGAGGAATTTTCCATTTATTCGCACGAGAAAGTTTTTTTTTTTTAATATTAAAAAGAGTACTTAGTTACTGATTGCTGGCAAGAAACCAAGCAATCGGCCAACAGTTCAGCCTCATTAATGGCAAAACTAGGCAAAAGGAAGAAAGTAATCAGAAAATCATGAACGAATCGAAAGCAGCAGTCGGAATAATGGCAAAATGGTGCAATAAGGATTGTTGCAATTTGCCACTTTTGGTGTTGCTCCCACCACAACAACTCGAACAGACTTCTAATATTTGTTCACAGTCAAAATCGCTTGGCAGTGAATATTTGTACTTTTAGGGAAAAATTTCATGGTACTTTACATCATTAAACAGGCAACCAAGAGCCACTACAAACAGAAGCACATACTAATTGTTAGAGAAAAATGAATGAATTTGTAGGTATGTACGAGTATACTCGTATCCTCCAGCACATTCACGCACACTTAGCAATAGAGTTGGAGCATTGTTGGTAGTAAAGTTGCATGCAACGGTGTCAAGTTTCTTTGGGGTTTTGGCAAAGGGATGCCAGACTCGAAATGTACGCCACTCGAAAATGGCTGAATGCGTTTTATGAAAGCGACGCTTATGGCAGTGGCAAAAATGTGTTTTCAGACTCTCATATAAAAACACATGTGAAACACAAAAGCGAATTATTAGAAAATGAATTTTGCATATAATTTTTTGGATCTTTTTGACTTTTAGGAATAGCTTAAAAACACAGCACTAATATTCCTATAAGTTTTTGTTTCAAAAGAGTCTCCACTTCCCATTGGTGTTTATAAAATGAAGATACAAAATCTGAGTAATGCCGAGGATATTGGAAAAATTAAAAGGGACATACGTTAAATAAATCATTTGAATTGATATATAATACATACCGTTGTATGTTGATCATCGCTGTTTTCGCCTGATTTAAGCCAATTTGGAGTAGTTTGATACCTAGATAAATGATTATTTCCTAACCAAATTAACTCAATTCAATTTTTAACGAAGAAGCTTCATTAAGTATCAGTGTTTTCCGATGGTATGGTGAACTCATTCGAGGTCGTAGATCATTCCAAGACGAATTTTGTGAAGAAACAACGCAGAACAGTAAATTCTGAGTGATACCAATCTATTTATTGTAGTTAACAGTATTCATTCAAGAAATCAGGAAAACCAACGTCCGAAGATGGATAATTCTTCATCACGACAATGCAAACTCTCACATATCGACTGAAACAAGAGTATTTTTGAACACTGAAAACATCGATTTGATAATTCATCCACCGTATGGCCCTTGCTCTGATACCAACCAAATGACTTTTTTTTATTCCCGTACGTAAAAATTAAACTGAGAGGTCCATCGTTTTCCGACATCTGAAAAGACAGTTGATGCGTACACAACGCTTGTTTTGGAGATACCAATCACAGTGACAAAATTGCTTCGACAAACACACCTAAAAGTATATAAATCTTAATGGATAATATTTTGAAACACAATGAAGCGATTTTCAATTATTGATTTTAATTTTTGTTTTCTTATGCCGCGGCTGCGGTAGCCGAGTGGTAACCATTGCGTACTGACATTCGGAAGGCTCGGGTTCAAACCTCGGTGCCGCGAACATCCAAAAGTTATGGAAAATTAATTTGATTAAAAAACTAAGTTAAATTTTCTAATTGCGGACGCCCCTCGGCAGGGCATATCCAGCCCTCTGAGTGTATTTCGGGAATGAAATAAAGCTCCACATAAAAAACCATCAGCCGTTCGGAGGCGGCTCGGTATAAACTGCAGGTCCCTCCATTTGTTGCAAAAACATCAAGACGCAAAATCACAAATTGGAGGAGAAGCTCGGCCGAAAATCGCTTCAGGGGTTGCAAAGCGATTTTAATAAAATTTGCACACCGTGTGTAGTTTGATCCAACTCGAAAGATAGGATAGCTTATTATTTTTCTATTATTTGAGACTCACAATTATATGTTAGCTCCAAACGATTTAACAAGTGTCGACATCTGTGCTATGTTTAGAATACAAACTTGTCATATAAGCTACAATTCAATAGCATAACCTCCACGAGTTGTTGAGGCTAAAGTATAAGTTAAATTACTTTAGAAGAAAACGAAATACAGTGAAATTCAATGGTTTATCATTTTCAATGTTTAGTGTTAGCATAGCCGGCTACGTGTTACCTAGACTGAAGTGTAAACTTCCCAGTTAAAATGATCCATCAGCGGGAATACTATGAGAACAATTACTAGATATTGGGAAAGGTAGAATCGAACTGCAATCAAATATATTAGGCATTAAACTGCACTGTTTAATTCAGAGTATTTTTCCGACCTGATGTATTTTAAATCAATCGATACTCTTGTTGATGAAATTGAAAGTATAAATTTTCCAATTGAATTTATAAATTCTCTAGATATATCTGAAATGCCCTTAATACTACACAATCTTCGATTAAGGACTGGTTATCCTATTATTCTTCTACGTAATTTGAATCCACCACAATTATGCAACGCTACCGTTTGGTTATCAAAAAGATCACAGGAAATATTCGTGAAGCAACCGCTTTAACTGGGAAGTTAATGATACCGTCAGATTCTACTACACCCTTAAGAAGGCTGCAGTTTCAAATTCGTTTAGCTTTTTGATTTTTGGGAAATCCATGTTTTCCTCCTGGGCAACTATATGTTGTATGTTCACAGTTTAATCAAAAATATTGTGCACTGATTAGTGTTAAATTAAATTGAAATTAAAAGCATTTATAACTCAAAATAATAAATATTAAGGTTAAAGAAATAAGACTATCTGGAGTATCTACCTCATTCAGAAGATAAAGTGTCACATGTTATTTACTAATAACTTTGTATTATACTCAGTTGTTACAAACTTGAATAAAAATAATAATACAGATTTAAAATTTATTTTTTTTATTTATTTTTGCTTAATATCAATTTTACAGACCGTATTCAAAGTCCTTCCAATAAAAATTCCAATCCAGTCGACTTTTATACCAGCTCGAACGTTTCCGTATTCGTTCGTAAATAATAATTGAATTGCATTAATGGATTACGGTAGTAGAAAATTTGTCATGGAAGTCAGATAATTTTTTTTTACAAAACCACGACTGATATTCTCCTACCGTTCCTTTTAAATAGTTTCTTCTTCTTCGTTATTGGCGTTGGCACCGCTTACGCGATTATATTAGAGCGCTATTTCACTCTTCTTTTCGCTGTCTGGCGCCAGTTGGAAATACCAAGTAAGCCAGGTCACTCTACACCTGATTCCTACAACTTTTCTCTCGAAGATTACCAGAGCCGACTCATCAGATGTTGACATCGTCCACGTTTCTGCGCCATATAGTAGAACCGGTGTGATGAGCGATTTGTAGAGTTTGGTTTTCGTTCGTCGGGAGAGAACTTTACTTTTCAATTGCCTACTTAGTCCAAAGTAGCACCCCTTGGCAAGAGTCGAAGTTATGACTGTCAACAGTGACGTGGGAGCCGAGTCGCGAATGCGATGACTGTTTTTTTGATGACAGGAGATATTTCGGTTTGTCCATTCGCTTCGCTTCTTTATCAAGTCTGGAGAAAGCAAAACTCACGGCGCGGCTGTCGAAGCCAATAATGTCAATATCATCGGCAGCTGTACACTCTTATAGAAGATTGTACTCTCTCTATTCAGCTCTGCAGCACGTAATATCCTGTGTGAAACCTCATTTGGGATCGAAAAGCTCGGAGAGGTCCTTCCCGATTCTGACGGAGCTTTTAGTGTTGCTTAAGGTCAGTTTACATAGCCGTATAAGTTTTACGGGGATGACAAATTCAGACATAGCGGCATGGAGCAGCTCCTTTTCGTGTTGTCGAAGGCTGCTTTGAAAACGACAACAGGTGGTGTGTGTAGATTCTCTTTCACGGGTCTTTTCCAATATTTGGCGCATGGTGAATATCTGGACAATGGTTGACTTACCAGGTCTAAAGAGACGCTGATGAAGTCCAATCAGTTTGTTGATGGTGGGCTTTCACACAATACGCTTGATAGGACCTTAATGCGATGTTAAGAAAGCTTGTTCCACGGCAGTTGACGCAGACTATGGGATCGCCTTTTTTGTGTATTGGGCAGAGCACACTTAGGTTCCAATCGTCTGCACCTGATCAGTTTTTTACCGCCGTATTTGTATGGCTCGGCCAGTATATAGCTATAATATAACCTTAACGATAACAACGCGTGGCCGAATCAGCTTGTATACATATATACGAGTATGTAATTTGCGCTTTGTAACTCCGCTACCGCTAAAATATTTAAATCCTATCGAGCCCGATAATGCATTTCAGACCCTCTGAGGTGTTGAAACTACCTGTTAACGTGACTTTAAAAAAATGTCTACCCATTAGTCTCTGCACTCCAGCTCGCACGTATATATTGCCCATCATACCTATACTGTGTTTCGAATGACAAATGGGCTCATGAAATTTTGTAACCCCAAAAATAATGTATTTTTGCCACGCCTTGTTAAGTGCTTTCGTGCAATACAGGTATGTACACTATGTATATTCATTTAAGCAGAGACCCTTAGCGGCAAAATGAAAGCGCAAGCTCAGCGTAATACAATATTTCAACTCACGAACCGCTAAGTGGCTGCTGAAGTGTGCTGGTGCCACCACACATTGGTGTGACACCAATTTTGTTAGTAAAAAGGTGTAGTTAACGTGGTAGTGGCAAGGTTAAACTCTGAACATGGTGCATGAGAATTTCTTTCAGTAGCTGCTACTTTCTCTCAAATTTATTTTGAAGTTGGTTAAACAGTAACTGTTGCTGTTGCTGCTGCTACTGGTTACTACCGAAACACAATTTGCACTTGGTTTAAGTATGGCACAGCAGCAATAACAAGAGAGGTTCGCCGAGGAACATACATACATATGTTGCACGTTTGCGATACTTTACACTATCATACAAACTTTCCTATAGTGCATACATAAATATACAAGGACTTTTTACTGTTCATTTCTTCTTTTCTACCACGCTTTATACATACATCTCTACATTTTATTTTTACATGTGTAATTATGGTACATATGCCTCGCCCTCTAGCCGGCAAAACAGTGCCGATGCGTATATAGCGTAAAAGGTATGCATGAATATTTTATTGGGCGACAAATTGAAATTATCGCATGTGGCACACTATGGTTGAACACATCGCTCGGCGGAGGCGTTGTATGCAACAGTAACGACCGCAGATGCGCCAAACGGAAACGAAGTCAGAGCGTGCTGGTCATTTCAATTTCCTTAAGCATATAAAGCGTAACACAAAATTAAAGCAAGATTGGAACTAAATAGAAAACACAGTTTTTCGTCTTTCGATTGTAGTTTTTATTGAACCATAAAGTACATAAGATAGGGTTATTTATGGAATAACACTTATAGCAATTGGCCTCCACGGCTTTTCATACACATAATCACTGGTTTGTTGAAATTTCTGATGACTACCATATTATGCATGTGTTGAGTTGATGCTTAGGCCAACATGCCTATTGTGATACCGCTGAGGCTCCTGCCTTCACCTTCTCAAATGATCTAACCATTTCGTGTGCCTTATAAAGGCAACGAGATTTCCAATGTTTGCTGAGGTCAACTCATCGAGACAGTCAAAGAAGTGTTTCCCAAGAAACTTGTGTCGCGCGGATGTCAAAGCTGGACAGTGGCAGAGGTAGTGCTCGATGGTCTCTTCCTCTTCTTTGTCCCTATAGCCACGGTAGAAATCGTTAGAGTAATAGCCCATCCTATTCTCGTAAAGCCCCATTAAACAGAGTCCAGTTATTATACCAGTCGTTATGTTAATGGAGAATCGGTCCAGAAAGATAAGATGTTTAGATTTTTTCGCGTCCAACTTCGGCCATAGCTGTCTGGTCACGTTGCACCTGATCTCATTCAACCACCATGTGTCAGCTTCCCTGGTGAAGGCCAGTTTAAGCCTGACAGAGGTAAACCAGCATCATTTGCGTATTTTACGTATAGAAAGGTTCCTTCCCTTGCCAGTTCGTCTGCCATGCAGTTGCCTTGTAAATTGTAACCGATTGTCCTGCTGCCGTAGATTTGTGCAACCTCTCCGCGGCCTCCATGGTTGCGAAGAGTTTCACCTGGAAAACGCTGCAGTGATACGGTATTCTCATGCTCATGCTTACTGAGAGCACAGGAGAATAAATTTCGCAACACACCCTCCCATCAAGCTTTGAGCCATCTGTGAAGATGGCTATTGCTCCCTGGTCGGGGGCGTTGGTGTTTTCCCACTCGCATCTGTTTGGGATTCGCGTGGAGAAAAGATTATCGAAGCATACAGGTGGTGGTGTTCAGCTCCTTCGGCACTTCTGTAAGAGATAATATTTTTGTATATCCTATACTGCAATTCTTCCAAGGTTGAGTTGCATTCAATCTTATTGCGTTGCAACCCACTTGTAGTTTCCCGTATAAGTCCAGAAGAAGGAGGTTGAGAAAAGTTAGCAGTGCTTTCGAGGAGTTGATGGCAATGCTCCCATTATCATTCTGCATAAATGTGACTGAATTTCATTGAAGCAATGTTGAATCTTCTCCTTTGAAGCACGCGTAATTGTGGACTTGTTTCACTAGACATGTGATTTTTAATAACCACTAAAAAAGAGATTCCATGATGTTAATTCATACGATCTAAGCGACCAATTGTGATCACCAAAACGAGAGAGTATGCGAGCATAAAATGTCTCATGCAGTAAGTGGAGTGTTTCACGGACTATATGACATGTGGCACCGTCTTGTCGCGATATCGAGCACCAGTAAGAATCACTGTTTTACCAGCCTCATTTTCAATAGTCCAGTTATGCCTCCAGCCAAAATCCACACAAACAGTGACACGCTGTGGATGCGTTTGTTTTACGAAAATCAACCGTAGGCCCTCAGAACCCCAAAAGCGGCAATTTTGTTTATGAAGAAACGCATCAAAGTTAAAACGTCCCTCATGGCTTGGGATGATTCTGTTTGAAATATCAGCATCACTAAAGACTTAATAATCTATTCACCAAACTCTCTTCGCTGTACATAGTCAACAGGCTTCAATTGTTGTGTTCATTGAATTTTGTATGCATGGAGACACAGCTCTTTAGTGAGTATATACTGTAGAGAGCTTCCCGAAATTTTGCAATTCTGGTCCATGACGCAAAATTGAGGCCCCTGGGTTGTCAGCGAATTTTTCAATAAAGCTCTTCACAGTTGACGAAGTTAAAACACAGTTCCGACCATATTTCTTATAAAATTTTTGAGCTTTAATCACCAAGCTTTCATTATTTTTTAAATATTTTTCAATAATGAAGACTCGTGGTTCTATCGTGTAAAGCTCCTTTTTTACTAAGCCTAGGCTGTCAGCTATCGGTTTTTTTTAGGGTTGTCAACACTTTATTACATTAATGGTAGCAAATGTAGATCTTAGATTGCTTTTGGGACACCCTGTGCATATGGCTCCGCCGGCGAAAGTTCTGTATGTTTCATTATTTGTGAATGAATTACGGTGTACTTGTATGAAATGTCGGTTCGAACATATAGATGTCTCGCAAACGTAAATATTTATCGATTGTCATAAAACTTTGACCTTGTGAAGTGTCAACCTTGACTGTCGAACCACCATAGTTTTGCGCGAATCGAGCGTCATTATCGTTTACTCTCAGTGCAGTCAACATGTCGAGTTTCGTGCCGAATAAAGAGCAAACGCGGACAGTGTTAATTTTCTGTTTTCATTTGAAGAAAACAGCTGCGGAATCGCACCGAATGCTTGTTGAAGCCTTTGGCGAACAAGTACCAACTGTGAAAACGTGTGAACGGTGGTTTCAACGCTTCAAAAGTGGTGATTTTGACGTCGACGACAAAGAGCACGGAAAACCACCAAAAAGGTTCGAAGACGCCGAACTGCAAGCATTATTGGATGAAGACGATGCTCAAACGCAAAAACAACTCGCAGAGCAGTTGGAAGTAAGTCAACAAGCAGTTTCAAATCGCTTGCGAGAGATGGGAAAGATTCAGAAGGTCGGTAGATGGGTGCCACATGAGTTGAACGAGAGGCAGATGGAGAGGCGCAAAAACACATGCGAAATTTTACTTTCACGATACAAAAGGAAGTCGTTTTTGCATCGTATCGTTACTGGCGATGAAAAATGGATCTTTTTTGTTAATCCTAAACGTAAAAAATCATACGTTGATCCTGGACAACCGGCCATATCGACTGCTCGACCGAATCGCTTTGGCAAGAAGACGATGTTCTGTGTTTGGTGGGATCAGAGCGGTGTCTTCTACTATGAGCTCTTGAAACCCGGCGAAACGGTGAATACGGCAAGCTACCAACAACCATTGATCAATTTGAACCGTGCGCTTCAGAGAAAACGGCCGGAATATCAAAAAAGACAACACAAGGTCATTTTTCTCCATGACAACGCTCCATCACATACGGCAAGAGCGGTTCGCGACACGCTGGAAACACTCAATTGGGAAGTGCTTCCGCATGCGGCTTACTCACCAGACCTGGCCCCATCCGATTACCACCTATTCGCTTCGATGGGACACGCACTCGCTGAGCAGCGCTTCGATTCTTACGAAAGTGTGAAAAAATGGCTCGATGAATGGTTCGCCGCAAAAGACGATGAGTTCTACTGGCGTGGAATCCACAAATTGCCCGAGAGATGGGAAAAATGTGTAGCTAGCGACGGCAAATACTTTGAATAAATGATTTTTTCTTTTTCCACAAAATTTAACGTGTTTTTTGATTTTAAAAAAACGACATTTCATACACGTACAAGATACAAATACTTTTGTACCTGAATATACATATATGACAATAAGTCAGACAAATTTTCGGACTAATTAAAAAGAATGTGCAGATTAGCGATAAAAATAATTAAATAAACTGAGATTGAGGAAAATGGAAGTTGAAGTAGCTACCATTTTCATGTGGCAGTTGTGAGACGCACACATTTACTCGTCTGCTGCTTATGTTTTTGATTAGGTAGGTAGCATTCCGATCAGATTTCTTTGTTATTTGAATATTATACTGTCACGTGCACACAAAAGCTTCTTTTATTTTCGTTTGTTCATTTACTTTGTTTACCAAGCATTGACAGTGACATCTGTCGGCAAGTAGCTGTAGTTACAATGCCAATTGAATGATAGCACGGTTGCATTCTGTGTGTGTGTATCCAGTGGTAATAGGCTACAAAAGGAGGTGTTACACACTAAAATATGTAAGAAAAATGAGATGCACATACCCGCGCAGACCGTAGAAAAGGTGTAGCCCTTCTTTTGAATGCGGCAAGCGGCAAATTATGCTTGTGTGCTTGGTGTGCCATGATGGCGACGCTATTAGATTGGATATTAACACACACGCCAGAAAATTCTGAAGGTTGGCGCTCATAACTTGCGGCCTGGTTCGTAAGTGCGTGCCTATCAGATTCTTGTGAATAAGAAATGCCTTTTTGTGCATTAGAAAGTTAGTGCGGATATCTATATATGTCTGAAGAGGTGTCTTGCCAGGCAAGGAAAATATTTGTGTATATACAGTCGAGTCTTAGTGGAAAAACAAATCTTTGGAAAAAATGCAGAGCTTTAGTGAGTGTTTTATGGCACTCCCATAAAACTTTGAGGATGGTTTCCTTTTTTTGTGTCGTGGTGGAACCCCAGTTGGGCAACAAAGTGGTACCGACACCCAACCGAGCAACCTTTTATTTGTCCGTTGCATCATTGCATATGATTAGCGGACGCGGTAGCCGTGTGGTTAGCATTGCGTACTGACATTCGGAAGGATCGGTTTCAAATTCCGGTGCCATCAACATCCAAAAGTTATGAAAAATTAATTTAAATAAAAAATTAAGTTAAATTTTCTAATTGCGGTCGGCCCTCGCAGAAAATGTCCACCCCTCCGAGTGTATTTCGGACATGAAATAAAGGATCCTCGTAAAAAAACCATCAGCCGTACGGTGGTGGCTTAGTATAAACTGTAGGTCCCTCCATTTGTTGGAAAAACATCAAGACGCAAAACCACAAATTGAAAGAGGAGCTCGGCCGAAAATCGCTTCAGCTTTTACAAAGCTCCAATTGTATATGTGTATATATGATCTTGTCGTGTCAAAGTGTTGTATTCCTTCATTATGTCTTGTATAAAATGTGTTTTTTCCAAAAGTTAGAGTCGTGGAAGCTCGGAAAGAACATACAGAAGATTTCTAATGGATAGTAGCAGTTTTGTCTACCAGCAATTCCGTTGCTTCGCAATGATATAGCGGTACGAACTACGATGTAAGTGCTGCATGATCTTAAGTTTCTCTGCATGGTCCATTGCATTAAACAGCATCTTTGTCGCTTATCTGTCTACTGGAAACCTACTAAAGTGGTTGCCCACATAGCCATTCATTTCTTCTTTTAGCAGTTTGGTGCCAATTGGAAATACCAAGTACAGCCAAGTCCTTCTCTACCTCGTCTTCTTGGTCTGGAGACCTTCCTCTTCCTCTGCTTCCACCGGCGGGTACTTTCTCGAAAACTTTCAAAGCTGGAGCATTCTTATCCAGCCCGACCGCATGTCTTCCAGCGAGCCGCTGTTTCTTGATTTGCTGAACTATCTCAATGTCGTCGTATATCTCATATATCTCATCATTCCATCGGCTAAGGTATTCGTCGTTCCCAACTTTTAGAGGGCTATAAATTTTACGCAAAACCATTCTAACGAAAACTCCTAAGCCGGCTCATCAGAAGTTGCCATCGTCCATAGTAGAACGCGAAGTATGAGTGATTTGAGACCCAAGCCGTAAGTACGCCGACTGCTTGTTTGATTGCAGAAGATATTTCGTCGATTTAAACAACATTAAAAGTTATTGCGGCTTACTATCTACTGGAAGCCTAAACGATTTTCCTTTGAAAGCGGTTCTTAGACCCTTCAACAATTCCATAATCTGTTCTTGGTTTACTTGGCAGAGTTGTAGTCATTGAGCTTGGAGTTAACTTAGTAGTCGCAGAATAACCCTGTCCCTATGCCTGCTACGGCTTTTAACCCATTAGTGTAGATATTTGTAGATATCTTCACCATTACCGATGGCATTGTCTTTCTGCCATTTAATCGAGCTCAGTAAGGATTCGTGGTTTGCTTCTTTCACGATCGTTTTGCATGTTCATTCCGATTTCTACTATAACTTTCGGTATGCTATTATGTTCTTCATAGTCTGAAGGTTGTATCTAATTGTCGTTTTAGGTTTCTGCTTCATACTTCACTTGTGTTTTGACTGGCCTGATGTCGAGGACGACTTAAAGAGCCTTTGTTGGTAAAGTATTCATAGCTTTTTAATTCACTTTGTAGAAAGGAATCGTCATAGCAACTTAGAGCCGGTCTATACTACCAAAAGCTCTTATAATAAGCGATATTACAGAATAAAAATGTAAATTTATGCTATTGTACATAAGCAATTAAAATGTCAAAACCAGAATAAATTGTTTGAAATGTAGAAACTTACTGCTTTGTCATTTTCATGAAAGCTAATTAAATTCATTTGGTTGCAACTTCAAACATCTACATTATGAAAGCACATAAACAATTAAGTTACAAAACTTTAGAACAAACACAATATGAGTAAACAAAAGCTAACGGTATTGCTACTTAACTCTGAAAACTTTATTTTAAGCTTAGTGAAGAAATACAAAAGCAACAGAAAGTAAATTTCTTGATTAAATTTGTGTTTTATTACATACTAATTACATGCATTTTCTAATAATAACACAAAAGCATGCTAAAACTATTTCTCATAGTACCAACATTATGTAACAATTCTCATAGATGCATATACCATACATACGTGTATGTACGTACACACATTCATATATAAGTGAGTGTGGAACATGTGAACGCCAAAAGGTGAATTAACATAATTCAAATGTACTTCATATAAATTACTTAAAGATCTTAACAAAAGAGAAGTCCTTGAACCGACGGTTGTGTGCGAGCATATAAAGGATAACTTGTTCGTATTGGTTGTGAGCATGCAACTTTTGGCACTATCAAAGCGAGCGAACCTATGAAATTTCGTGGAGATGTTATAGCATAGTTAGTTTCGCTCTTTTTAGATATTTTACATTCTTTTTTTGCGATTTTCAGAGGTACGGTAGATTAAACGAGTGTGGGTTTGCTACTGTTGGGTTACATACCATGGACGACTGTTTGGTTTCTGGATCATACTTATAGAACCAAGATTCGTTACCAGTAACGACCTCACTAATGTTGCTAGACTAACCATTTTCGAATTTGTTTAGAAAAAATTGAGCGAAATGCACTCGAGCCTCTTTTTGGACCTCATTTAAAATTCGTGGTACCCATCGAGCAGATTTCTTCGTGTATCCCAGATGATTACTAAATACTCGCGATACAGCCATGGCATTCAAGCCCAATTCATCAATCATTTCTTGTGTCAGAGCTACAGTGACGTCATCAATGGAAGATTTTGGTCGACCTTCTCGGGGCTCGTCCTGTGCGGAAAAATGTCCGGTCTGGAATCTTCGGAACCACTTTAAAGACGGTGCAACCGTTCTATATCCAATTTGGCAATCACTGAATATTTGTATTGGCTGTAAATTACTCCGTAATCCGAAGAGAATCACATGGCGAATTTCTGTTTGCGTTGGTGATGGAATTTTGTCTGACCTATCCTCAGCTATCTTGCGTTTTCTCGTTTCCATTTTAGTGGAAGATTAATAAAGTAATTACAAAGGATCTGCTTTGTTTAGACTTAACAAAAACAAATTTGAAGTTACCAACTGAGCAAACTTTTGTTAACCCCCTCGTATTTAATATTCCCAGATTGTGTAAAAAAAAAAAAATTTTTTTTCTTTATATCTATTTAAGCCATTAGAATTTTAGGTGATTTAACTAAGTAGTCCTTTTTGTCTCGCTTAAAGAAATATATTTACCCATAAAGTACAATGAAATTTGGACGTAAAAAAATTAATCAAACTTCCTGCCTTCATATTTAACCAAAAAAAAAATTTGATTGGCTATTGCACATTTCCGCCATTTAATTTTCAAGTGGCGGTGTCTACCATATTTGATGACACTTTCGTACGAGTTTAAACATGTCTGGCTGGAGCAAAAAGACGAAAGAAGCAATTTATTGTAGCCTATATAGACGTACTTGTGCATAAGTGCACTTATACAATTTCGGGAAGGCAAACTAGAGTACTTGTCTGGCGGAGAAAATATGCAAATAGAGTAACTACCATACACGTATGTGCCAACTTTGATGCACGTTTGCACATGTAAGGGGCGACTTATAAGTTCGCAACCTAAGGTAGTTAGAGATGACACATCATCTCGTTACTGATAATATTATTTGCGGAACTCTTTATTAGCATAAATAACACATTTTTTTATTTGGTTCATTAACATTTCGTTCCTGGTACAAGCAACAACACTATGTCAACGGAAACTGGAAATTCTCGTAACTTGGAGAACCGCGCTGTGATTAAATTCCTTGTAAAAAAGGAAGTGCGCCGAAAATAATTTAAAGAGTTGTCATCGGTTCTTCAAGACACTGCTCCTTCATATACGTTGGTTAAAAAATTGGCTCGGCTGTTTCAACAAGAAAGAGAGACATTTGAATATGAAACCCGTCCGGAGCGCCCAGTGACGGTCGTGACCGAAGAAAATGTTCAGAAAGTCGAAAAATTAGTAATGGCTGATCGAAGAATTAAATTGTGGCAGATAGTGGAAGAATTACAGTTTAACAAGGAACAAGCTGGAGAGATTTTGCATGAAAATTTGAATATGAAAAAAATTAGTGCGCGTTGGACACCGCGAATGCTCACTCCGCTCGACTAGCAGCAACACTTGGAGAGTTGCAAAAAATGATTTGGATGAAACTTGCAACCGAATTGTAGCAATTGATGAAACTAAGATTAGTCAGTATGATTCCGAGTCTAAACAGGAGTAGATTAAGTGGATAAAAGAAATAGAAAGGCAACCAAAAATATTCAAAGTGGAAAAGTCGGCGTCCTAGATTATGGCTACTATTTTCTGTGATAGCGAAAATTATTAATTGATAACTTGCCAAAGGGAACTACAATGAACGGCCAGTATTACGCTAATTTGTTGAGTCGGGCGCGTAAGGCAGCCGTACAGAAGAGACGTGGCAAGTTAGCGAGCGGAGTGCTATTTCTTCAACACAATGCACCCGTTCACACAGCTCGGGTTGCGAGAAATTTCTTAAAAGCTACTGGACCATCCATCCTACAGTTCGGACCTGACTTCCAGTGATATTTTCTTTTTCTTTCAAATCTAAAAAAAAAGGAGTTACTAGAACGACTATGAGATGAAAGTGGCCGTAGAAACCCACTTTGAAGAGAAATCTAAGGAATATTTTTTCATTGGTCTAAAGACATTGTATTCAGGATGTGAAAAGTGTATTTCCCTTGACGGAGAAGTAAAAAAAACTACACATTGGTTTCATTAAGTACTTTAGCCGCGAACTTATCAGCCGCCCCTCGTATTTATGCGAATAATTTGCTTATTGGCTGGAAGTTCCTCCATAGAAAGTCATATGTATGTACGTATATATTTACTTAGGAGCGGTAGTGAAAGTGAGGTAGGTAAAAGCGCTTCCTTTCTGTTCCTTATTTTTGTTGGTTGGTGCACACCGGTTTGCTCAACTGTTGCGCCAAAAGGCTGAACATGTTAAATTAAATAAAACTGTGCATATGTATGTGTATAGATTCCCTAAAGGGAAGCTACTTGTTGCAAACTAGTCTGCTACCACTTTTTATTATATAGTTATTATATTTTTTTATATATTTTTTTTTAAAAACTAATTCACATAACGATCACTAAAACATCTTTTACAAAGAAATCTTTATATGTTATGTTTTTATTCTTTTTTTATATAAATCCACCTTTTGTGGCTCTCATGTTTGAATTTTGTAAATGGGCTTATGATCTGTCTCCCTGGTGTCATGCTGTTCAACTTAGGCGAGCTGAAATCTCAGATGTAAAAAACAACAATTCTCGAAGTTCTATTGGATCGTAAGATGAGAATATAGAAAATTTTGATTGTCTTGAATTCATTTTTTTCACGATTCGAAAAAACAAAATTTATATATTTCGAATCGCCAAAAAATAATAATTCCCTATATGCTAAGAGTTTGTATTCGTCGATTCGCGAGGTGTAGTCTCGATAGTAAAGCCTGGTGTCAATTGTTTGATAACATTTTTCCCGCCAACCGCTTCTCGCGAGCAGCTTTCGATATCCAAAGGTTTCTGTGATTGTTTCGTGTAGTCAAGATCTGTAAATTTACGAAAAAATCGCAAAAGCTCATCCAACCAGCCAACAACAAATTTATGCTTTTTCGATTTTTTCAGATATTTCGTGAGTCTCAAATGAAGGTCTTCTGCTCCTTTGTTCATCAAGCACAGACGTGCAACCATTTTTTAACTCACGACCCTACTAATATACGTACACACTCGCACGATTCATAGTTTTGCCACCATTAACAATTTTCAAATCATTATAAAGTGTGACGCATTTTGAAGTTTCCTACTTTTTTAAAGAAAAACACGCAGAAAATTCAAATTTAGTGAGAAATCTTTATTATCATTCGCAAGAACATTCTTAGTCATTTATTTTTTTAAAACCATCCCTTTCAAGTATTGGCCGGGGCTACGTCTCATATGGTTCATTCGTTGAGTCGAATTTTCGATGACTCGTTCGAGAGTTTCGACTGGTAAATGGCAAATGACACGCGTGATGTTTTGCCCCAAGGCCTGGATCGAAGCGGAACTGTCCGCATAGTTTAGACTTTACATATCTCTACAGAAAAAAGTCTAAAGGTGTGGTATCACACCATCTTGGTGGTCAATCGACCGGCCCAAAACGTGAAATTATCTGATCACTGAAGGGTTTTCACAATAAATCCATTGAGTGATGTGATAATTGGGAAGTGCCACCGTCTTGTTGCAACCAAATCTCGCCGAGATCACGAGCTTGAAATGAAGAAATATGGACCGATGATTCCACCGGTCCACAAACCACACAAACCGTTGTTTTTTCTGGTTGAAATGGCAGCTCTTGAACCTTTTCAGCATGCTCTTCATCCCAAATATAGCATATTAGCTTGTTTACGAACTCATTGAGCCAGAAATTGGCCTCATCGCTGAACAATATTTGTCTCGAAAACGTCGGATATTCTTGGAACTTTTCAAGAGTCCATAGAACGAAGCGATGTCGCTTATGGAAGGTCGAACGGCTTCAGTTCTTGCACAAGCTGCGTCAGCTACGGCCGCTATATTTTCTTTACTGCGTACTGGACGTTGTCTAATCGGTCGAGTATTATCCAATAATAAATGCTGCGTCTCAAGATGGGTGATGGTGTTGTGAATAGTACGCTCAGTAGGCTGATTTTGTTGGCCATAAGTTCCTTTCTTTCCAGCTATCGATCTATTCGAATTTTACTCGATGATATTAAAAACCTATTAAGAACCTTAGTGGACCTATATTCAAATTTCATGCGAACGAAATCCAGTATTCTTATAAGTACATAATATTTAATAATTAATTTAGTGATTTATTTATATTATTAAATGTGTGTTTTGCCAATAAAAAATTGAATTATTGGCCTTAAACTTTTAGCTTCCATTAACCTTTTTTATGAAAATTTCTGTTTGTTCTTAGCTTTTCTTTTTGGCCTATATAGCTGGGTCGCTGAAAAAAATTTGAAATAAATTAAATTGCAATGTAAAATAATAATAATAAATATAGTCGACTCACCCTCCTACACATACTTACCTTTTCATCTCACCTTTACAACCACTTCATCGTACTTCTTTTTCGCACTAATCTGTGAGCCTTTCCTATATGTAAATAGTATTAAAGGAGAGTGTAAAAACTTTCTTAATTCACTTTCTCGCACTTTACAATGGGCGGTAGAAATAGAATTAAATAATAAAACTCTATCATCTATGGAATTAAAATAAAGAAAAAATTGTAAATTCTACATTTAAAGCAAAAAGTGCGTTTCCGTCTAAAGGGGAAAGTATAAAATAAAAATAATAATAATTATAAAATCCAATTCGGGAATTTCTACACTGCCTATGACTCCCCCATTGCTCTATTTAAGCAATATACCCGTAGTTGATTTTGTTGTTTTGCTATAGCTAACAACGTGATAACCGTTGAAAATGGCTTTCTGTGCTTCTGCTCCGACGTCAGGAGTTAACAGAATGTGGAATAAAAATCGAAATTAGCTTAAATCCAATTATATCACACACAAGTGCGTCCATTCAATGTTATGATGCAACATTTGCATTTGTAAGTGCAACATGAAACACCCGTACATACGCATGCACATTCCTACGTGTATACTCGTATGTAAGTGCGGGTGTTAATTTCATTTGTCGATTATCCAGAGCTTGCTGGTCACCACTAACAGAAAGAACGACATGCCGTGACCCGCGGGTAATTGTATTGCGACGAGTGTGGCGTTGGAGTCGAGGTGTTGAGGTGCATTGATGCAAATAAATGCATTCACGCCGCATCGTTGAATGCGCATTTCCGGTCATAAATTTTGTCACTTGGCGTTTCGTTACTTCGCTAGCCACAATGTTGTTGTTGTTCCTTTGCTTTTATAATGTTTTTTATGGTTGCAGCTGGTCGCTGACAGTTTTAATCGGATTTAAGCATTAAATTGGATTTTGTAAATATGCAGAAGATGAAGTTAAGTTTTTACTAAAACCCAGGCTGAAGATGAGGATATAGTTTGAAAGGTGCGAAGTGTTGACTGCTGATGAGAAAATGGCGCCTTGTTCTGTGATGATACTACAGAAATGTTATAAGAGCGCTTTGATTTCTATGCGAATTTCTGTGCGGATTTGTATGTATGGAAAGATTATATACATATCTAAAGGATTTCAGCGTAAAATAATATTTGGATTGAATTGGTTTAAAACGGATTAAACTTAACGTAATATCATGGGGAAAGCATTGAAATACAGATTAAGTTATGTAGAAAATAATATATTTAACACCTTGTAAGGCGTATAGAAGAAGGCATAGATATCATAGATTTCCAACGACGGACGTGCCAAGAAATTTAGCTTTGAATCAAATTTAAATTTTTCTGCTGTTAACTCCTCGATATAAGAATTTTTAAAGCTTAGTTATTTCTACTCTCAGCCAAATCAGTTCCATGAGCAGGCTACGTTCAAAGTTGATCCAGACCTCTTCGCTTCGCCGATCGTTATCCGTCTATTATTCAACTCGCCCTTGTTACTGTCTTTATTTTAGTCATGTAAGGAACAAAAACCTCATTTAACAAATAAAAAATTAGGTACTGGTGTCTGTAGTGTAAGTTAGTTTTGCGTTCCTGTTTGTGGTATTTCATTAGTCTAAATATGAGCAGAAAAAGTGCTGATTTGTCATATATGGTCATATATGTACCTACAAAGTGTGTCCCAAAAATAACCGAACTTTATATTTAAATCATACAACATACAGCGGCATCTATTGAAAATTTGCAACGTTAAAAAGAGACATTCATCCTCTTTCAAACGCACCTGACTTCATGTAAGTCGGATGACAGATGTAAAAGTGACAGCCATTTCAATAAAACCAAAAGTGTGCTAATGGTTCCAAAAAAAAAATTGAACAAAGAGCAAATATAAAATTTTGTGCCAAACTTGAAAAAAAATTGAAATTGAAGTTTAAAAAATTAAATAAAAATTGAAAAAAATGAAGCAGCCGTAACCGAGGTACTGAAGAACATTTCTATAAATGACATAAAAAAATCTATGTATGCGCTGGATGATCGTTCCAAACGTTGTGTTGAGTCAAATGGAACCTATTTTGAATAAATAATAACTTTCAAAGATAATGTAATGTGTATTTTACTATTTTATATGCAAAAAGTTCGGTTATTTTTGGGACATACCGTGTAAGTCTAATTCTTGTATTAAATATTGTATTAAAAATTATTAAACATAGTTGTCGGAGATGGTATGTTGGTTCGCAATTTAGTGTCTTTATTTGCCAGATTTGGTAAACATTCCACCTTAAAGAAGGTAAGAATATCGACCAGCTCGTATAAATTTGATTTATTAGTGATCTAAATGTTAGATGTCCGAAACTATTCGGAGATATGCTTACCTGGTATCAAGAGGAATATGTTTTGTTGATGACAAGGCTTGATAAATAAAATTTCCTCGTATACCTCTGTTTCCGACTGGAAAAGTCACACACTATACATACCTATATATAATTCGTAATTCTATTATCCTTTCAAAAATTACGTATCCCCGTAATGCAAATATCTTAGTTTCACTTGCTATTTGCACCCAAAAGATATAGTTTGAATTTACGTCTTTTTTCATACCCTCACATGTGCGGTGGGATGGATACCTAGAGGGAAACAAAACACATGTGCAGACAAAAAAAGAAAGAGGTATGTGAATAAGGAGAGCTTGGAAGCTAAGCGACAATGGTAATGCTCGAAAATTCTATGAAAAGAAGATATGGCATCTAGCAACCGACGACCAGAGGGGTGATCAAGTGACTGATGTCCGGAGTATACTGAATTTGAGGAGAAAACACTTCCCCATATTTCTGAATGACAGTGAGAATTGAAACACCTGGAGGTGGAGAGCTCAATACCACAATAGATGACGATAGAACAGATGCTTCATTGACCTAGTATGAGGAAGAACGAATAGCAATCACCTATTTGAAAAACAACAAAGTGGGACCCCACAGTATCGAATATAAGGCTCTATGGAGCCCACGGTCACCTAACTCAGGTGAAATTATCAGATATTCACCATTCGTCAAACCTTGGAAAATACCTGTGAAAACAATATCGACACTCACCATATTTTCGTCGATTTTAAAACATCCTTTGAGACCGCAAAAGGTGGTGCGCTATGTCTGATTTTGGCATCGCCGCAAACTTACACGGCTATGTCAGGATCGAAAAGGAGTTCTCCGCGTCGCTCATTACCAAGCGAAGTTTCAGACAGGGTGATTCCTTATCATATGACTTCGTTACTTTACTGCTGGAAAAAATAATTCAAGCTGCAGAGCTGAATAGAGAGGTACAATCTTCTATAAGAATGTACAGCTGCTGATAAACGCTGAAGATATTGGCAGTATTGGTCTCAACAATCGCGTCGAGAGTCCAGACTGCATAAGGAAGCGAAGGATACGAGTCTGGTAGTGAAGAAGGGCAAGACGAAATATCCCCTATCATCACACAAACAGTCACTGCATTTGCGACTCGACTCCCACGTCTTTGTTGACTAATTTCGTCTACCTTGGAACCAGCACTAATATCAACAACAATGTCAGCCTTAAAAGCTAGAGCAGGATATCTCTTTCCTGCATATGATACTTTGTTGTAAAGTAAAGCCCTCTCGACGAATAAAGAACAACCTCCACAATTCGTTCATCATTCCCTTCCTTCTATATGATGCGAAGGCATAGACGATGGTAACATTGGATCAGTGGGCGTTAGGAGTTTTCGAGGGAAATGTTTTGCGTAAAATTTATGGTAATCTGCGTGTTGGAAACGGCGAAACTCACAACCCATGGAACGATGAGCTGTATGAGATTACCGCAACATTGACATTTTTCAGTGAATCAGGAGACAGTAATACCCGCCGGTGGAAGCAGAGGAAGAGGAAGAGGAAGACCTCCACTCCGTTGGAATGGTCAGCTGAAGATGGGAAATGGTCAAAATGTCGGCTCTAACATAGCTTAATTTTGTCCACTTGCGTTACCCACCTATTTTGAATACTAAGGAATCTGTGTTCCACCAAAGCATCTTACATGAAACCGGATGCACTGATTACAACCCGTTTCCTGAATAGGGTAATTATGGTAGATCGAGGTACCTGAACTTAACCTTCTCTATCCACCAAACAACCAATCAGCAATTATGCTTTACAATGCCAAACTGCAACCTCAGTACAACTAGTAAAATTTGGTACGGGTTGCCTCAATCTATATATAAATATTACTCTTTACCAGCAAAATTTTTAGTACGACGAAGTTCTTTTTCCCGCTTGGTTGTCAGTTCATTGCTGTACGGAAAAGACAATCAGTATGTAAAGTTAAATGGCTTTGAATTTAAGTAAATATGCTTACATTCTTCTCGAATATGTATGTATGTATTATCAAATGAACGACAGAAAAAAGGCAGTAATAAAATTTTCTAAAAATGACAGCGCTCGAGTGGTCATAACAAACAACCGAATGCCTGCCTTGAATTCGCGTCCAACAACTTTCGTACAGCTACTGGAACACAATATTTGTCTGCTATGCACGTAGAGTGGATGGCGCCAATCGAAATCACAACTTAAATAAATTCAAGTGAAATGAAAAAGCTTTTGTCTGCCACGTTCAGCTCCAAATATGCATTTCTGTCGTTACTTTCTTCTTTAACTTCTTTCTTCGCTGCACAATGCTTCAATTTATTATTATTATTTTTTTTCCAGCTACAGCAGCATTCAACTACGTGCTTGCTGGGTTTTGCTGTTATTCTTGCTCGACGATTTTTTTTATGAGAAAACCAACACTTGAGCGCGCACACTTCAGGAGCGTCCACTTGAACTCGATGGAGGCACAGCGCGCAACAACCGGTCGCCGAACGAAAGACAGTCTAACAGAAGAAATAGCCGTTCGGGTGGTTAGTGGCTCTGTAATCTGAAACCAGTTCAATTCACAAGCTGTTTAAGAATGCTGGAAACTGCCAGCAGTTCATTTCGAGGGTCCGGGGTGTGTTTTGTGTGGGGGGGGAAGTGCATGTGAAATGTTTGTTTATGCAATTTCTATGCGCTTTTGAATTGAAGAAGGACGTTTGGGTAAGTCGGCTACTGCTGAATGCCATGGCTGTCACTGCTGTCTGCTACTGCTATTAGCTGTCTTCATTGTTTGCTTCTTGCTACTTTTATTTTTGTTGTTATGTTCTTAAATCAAAAGCACAATAACAATCAAATACACGCGAGAATCGCTTTGCTGCTATCGACAGTCACAACAAAAATAAATAAATATAAGTAAAAAAGTCGACGGCGCTATTTAGATTTTACGTTTTGTGTAGCAGAAGCATGAAAAAAAATATATAAAGAGGGATGAATAAATAAATGCTCAAACAATCGCTTAAGCATATACACCAAATAACACTAGCTAATGGTTGTGTCGGTATCACACTACTATGCGCTGCATGCACTGCGGTCACATCTACTGAAACCACCGAAATAACAGCAACAACACGCCAGCCGTACGACAACGTGTCACTGATTCACACAAAAGCTGTGAAGGAATTTAATTATAAGTGGCCCTTTGTTCGATTCTTTTCCGGTTCAATGCACATTCGGCTTCAAGTAGCATCGAAAAGGAAGTGCTCAATTCAACAAACAAATTTAATGAACAGCAATGAAAGAAAAGCTAATTTCCGCTGGAATCATATAATGAAACATCTATTGTTCCAGTTATTGTGCAGACAGTATGTGGGATAGGCTTTAATCGGCAAATATTGGCTCTAGTAAAAAGTAATCCATTATTTTTGCAATTGATGGCTTAAGTGATCTGTACCATATATCAAGTTCTCTAATTGAGAATGGTTTACACTAGAAGGCGTTAGAAAGACGATATTTTTTACTCAACTGGAAAATCGGAGAATTTTGTATCACTTAACTCAGTAGTGTTTGGGTGCGAGTCAAATGTGGACACCATGGAACAGAAAATACGTTATTTTCTGCAATATTTCTTCGATAAAGGCGAAAACGCAAATCAGGCAGCTGAAAATGTGAACAGTGATTATTATCCTGATACTGTAATACGTCCGTCATGCACAATTTCGGTTTCATCGCTTTCGTTCTGGTAGTTTTTATGTAAAAGATGATCCACGGTGTTGATGGTCAATTATCGAAAATGTCGATATATCAATGGATCTCGTCAAGTCTGACCGTTATCCAAGCACTGTTTCGAGTTCCTAGGTGCTAAACATTGTACAAAAAATAGTTTGGAAACACTTGGAAAAGGCTGGATACATAAAGAAGTTTGATGTATAAGTGCCACATGAGTTAATGAGCGAAACCTCGTTGATCGAATTTAGGTACATCTGCGCATCGCTGTTGAATCGTGTCAAAATCCACCCATTTCTGAAGTGGATGGTGACTGATGACAGCTATCTCAAACGAAAACGGTCGTGGCCGAAGAGCAATGAGCTAGCACAAACGGTCTCCATAGACCAGCCAGTAAGATTTTGTTGTGTGTGGGATTGGCAAGGAGTTATCCACTAGGAGCTGCTCCCCGACGGCCAAATTGTTAATTCGAATCTTTACTGCTAGGAAAGCAAACGCCCAGAAGCGCCAAGCTGTGGCAACAGGAGGTGAAACGATATACAGCGACAGTGACGCGCCAGAATCTCTGAGAGCTTGGTTGAGAGGTTCTTATTCATCAACAATATGGTCCGGATTTCGTAACAAGTGATTCCTATATGTTCCTTTCTATGGCGAATGATTTGGCTGTTGAAAAATAGGCCTCAAGAGAAGCCTGAGAAAATCGATTGTACCAGTTTATTTCCAATACGGACAAGTGTTTCTATGAGAGAGGCACAGGTAATAGAAAAGGGCAAAAAGTTTTTGAACAAAACTATGGTAAATAAAGCCTTCAATTTGTCTAGTTTTAAATGGTGCCCACGGTAGCCAAATAGTTACCATTGCGTACTGCCATTCGGAAGGTTCAGGTTCAAATCCCAATACGACCAACATCCAAAAGTTACAGAAAACTAATAAAAAAAAAATTAAGTTAAATTCTAATTACGTTCGCCCCTCGGCAGAGAATATCCATTCCTCCGAGTGTATTTCGGACATGAAATAAAGCTCCTCGTAAAAAAACCATCAGCCATTCCGAAGCGGCTTAGTGCAAACTGTAGGTCCCTCCATTTATTGGAAACACATCAAGACGCAAAATCACAAATTGGAGGAGGAGCTCGGTCGAAAACCACTTCAGCGATTACAAAGCGCCAATTATATACATAGGTATATATACATATATTATCTAAAATATTTGTATATTCGTGGAATTGTGTACTTTGCACAATTAAAGCCGAGTCCACAAGAAGCACTTAATCTTTTGAACGCAGTGGAGGTCTTTCTCTGAAGAACCAAACAACTGTTTTAAACTACAAGCAACCCCTGTATTCATTGTAGTCATTTGATGATATAATATATTTGTTTGAAATTTAATTCACTCTTAATTAACCCGATTTTATGTTCGACAATTTGTCAAAATGAGAGCAAAAGGCCAGTAACAATTGAGAATCCACAGAAAGATTGATCAGCAACGATCTCGAATTAATAAAGATTAAGATCAACAGTTATATACACACACAAATGACTTACTCTCCTTGCAAAGAAAGCAGTATTCGTACATACGAATATTCTCTTGTGAAATTTACTTTATTTTTTTTTCAACCACTATGCGTTCCGTGCTGATGAGCTTCTTGGTTTTGCATTCCCCTTGTCGACTATCATTTGCTTGTACCCTCTTCTTTACGCTATCGCCAACATGGAAACATTATTCTCGCCGCTTTCATGGCAATTTGTAAAAAAAATCACCCTCGTTACATGATAATTTTGTACTTTATCGATGATCGTTAATCACTGGCGGAAGAAAATAAAACAACAACAGCAGCAACAAAAGAGTCAATAACCACCCAACAACCGTAACCGTTATAATATCAGCTGTACGAAGAAGACAAATAAGAAAAAACAAGCTTAAAGGCAAACAACAAGAAAAGTATAAAATAAGATGTGCTCCAACAATTTGTTGTTCACAGAAACTTTACTCATAAATAAACGCCAATTGTTGGCCGCTCACTCCAAACACCGCGTTCAATTTATTTACAATTTGGTCCGTATTCTGTCCGTGTTGTGATCATCCTACCCACAATAATAATAGCAACAATAAACTTGCTGGCAGAGAAAACAGTAAAAGAGAGGGGGACGTATTGTTTGGTCGGTTATGTACCGGACAATTGAGAATACGCATGGTTATATATACATATTTATTTTCATACTCGTATATTACTGTGGAGCCGTAGTGCTATTTACAGCCTTGGCCAAAAGTATTAGGCACCCCACTAAAATACAAGTTTTCTCAAATGTATTTATCAAAGTTACCACTTCTTTTTAAATGTCTTACATGGGTGTTTAACTGTTGATTAAACGAATAAATTCTGTATTATTAAAAGTCATAGCACTCTGGGTAAGCTAAACCTAAAAATTGTAATTTTTAAGAAATTCATAAAATATTTTCGCATTAAAAATTTGAAAGTGAAAGTGTAAATTATATTTAGTGAAAAGTTACCAATCTTATAAAAACAGTTCATATTTACCGAAATGCCTAAAAAAAGTGAAATTAGTTACGATGATATAGTTAGAATTCAAGTTCTAAGTGAAGAAGGTAAGTCTCAGGTTGAGATTGCCAATTTGGTGGGAAGTTCGCGGCGCGCGGTCCAATGTGCGATTTGTGGAGACGAAATCCCACAATAATAAATCAAAAAGTGGAAGAAAGCGTCTAACCAGTAAACAAGAAGACCGAACACTTACACTAGAGTCTCTCAAGGATCGCAAAAAATCTTCTTCTGCCCTTTCGGATGAATTTAGTAAACCAGTTAGTGCTCGAACAGCTAGAAGAAGTCTTCTGGAAGAAGTTTTAAAAGATGTAAAGCCCGAAAGAAGCCGTGGCTCTCAGAACAGAATAGGAAAAATCATTTGGGATGGGCTCGCCGATACCAACATTTCACGGAAGAAGATTGGTCGAATGTTCTGTAGTCTGATGAATCAAACTTCGAGGTAAGCTTAGTTAAGATCGTCTTAAAGTATTAACAGCCATAATACAAATCTTATGAAAACATTATTTTTTCTTTTCTACAGATATTTAGAACACCTGGTGTGACGTTCGTGAGGCGACGGGTTGGGGAAGAATATCATCCAGATTGCGTGGTACCCACTGTTAAGCATGGAAGAGGCAGCGTTATGATCTGGGACTGCATGGCTGCTGATGGTGTCGACGAAAGTTCGTTTGCGAGTCAAAAGTACATAAATGTATTAGAAGCTGTTCTTCTGCCTTCCTTAACGCGCATTTTCGGCGATACTAATTTAGACGGGGTTCAATTTCAGCAAGACTTTATCCTTGTCCTTGGCACAAATCAGCGACTACGATGCGTTGGTTTAGAGATAACAACATTTTTTTGTTAGATTGGCCTGCACAGTCTCCAGATCTTGATCCCATTGAGCACATGTGAGCTATTTTAGAACGCAAGATTAAGGAACACAGTATAATATCAAAAACTGCCTTAAAGAATGCCTTAATTAACGAGTGGTACGCTATAAGTGCGGACAAATGTGCAAAGCTTGTACGCAGCATGCCTAAGAGAATTGCTGCCGTTATTAAATCGAAGCGGGGACCTACTAAATATTAATGTTATTATCATTAGTTCATAGTATTTTCACTGTTTTACTAATAAAACTTCACTTGTTAAAACAAAAAATTCAGTATTTAGTGGGGTGCCTAATTCTTTTGGCCAAGGCTGTATTTACTCGTGTATGTGTTCGAGCTCTGCTTCTTTTTTCTTGCCACGAGCGTTATTCGCCTTGTGTGTTCCTGGTTTATAAAAGTTTATGAAAAAATCCACCGACCAATTTGAAGCGGATTTTAATTGTATGCATATTTGGTCCTTACATTCGTGGGGAAAACATACATGGCTAAAAAATTCAGCTGAAGTGGATACCAAGGTGTCGCTTTAAGCTTATCCAATTCCTGCTACTAAGTAGAAATTTGGATTGATTTACAGTTAGTCCTGTCTGTTTACCTAAATAAAGGTCTAGGAACTCTTCTAAGATTTCTTTCGACATATGTATTTGGTTGGTTGGTCTTAACGATTTGGTACCAATTAGAAAACGCCAATTAAAGCAAAATCAAGTGGAACTCACAGTCGTTATGTTTTTCCAAAAATGGTAGGGCCTACCGTTTATTCCAAGCTGACTCAGGACGGCCGATGAATTTTTCAAAGCCTTTATTCATGTCAGAAAAACACTCGAAGGGACGTTCGCAATTAGAAATATTAATTCTCTATAATTTTGGATATTGGTTGAATGCTAGTCACTCGACTATGGAGGTCGCTTTCATCGCTTAATCGTTGTGTTTCGGTGTTTCCTAAAATACAACTACAACTTCAACATTTCGATTTTACATTGGCTTGAGAGCCAGGATGCGGTTGTTGACTCATAAACTTTTGATATACCACAAAAATTAAGATTTGGTGTGCATTACCGTTGTATTTATTTCATAACAAAATGGTGTAGACTATCTTCATTTCTACCTATATTAGAAAGAATATACTGGCATTGGATTCTATTATTTAGATGCTCTCGATTGATGGGATGATAAGTTGCCATGTATGAATCGTTCAGCGCATTTCGGGCTCCCGTCTTCATCTGGTTTCTAAGGTGTATAGTCACTTATTAATTTTTCCATATTATTTTGTTCAATAATTACATTGGAACTACTATTAAGCGGAGATGCTCAACAACCGCAACGATATCACTTCGTTTCGCTAGTAAAAAAATGAACTCAATAAAATGAAATCGTTATCAAACATCACACTTCAATTTTAATGTTTAACATTATATGTTAACGATTTAACATTATCTGTTAACGATTTAAGTTTAACGACATTGCTCGATTAATGTGAAAATTGTTGTTACGATCCAACCTTGCTATTAAGAAATCTGTGAAATAGGTATTCTCCTAAGCTGAGTACGTTAAGAAAATACCCAAGCTTGGAACTAAAATAACTTTTCTAGTGATTTAGGATTATCCATTTCGTGGTTTCAAAAGTACAGGGCTGTATTTTGACATCTGTCACACTTAACTGTCAAACCAAATATATTTTGTTTTAGTTCTGTTCAGGCACTTATGAAAGTTTATCGCTTAACAACGGCCCAACGCTTTAAAATTATTAAAACCCACTACAAAAAATGGTGATTCAAACATGGCCGCGCTTCGTGCTTTAAGAGGAGATTAATACATCATCGTCTCACTACTCAAGCAATAGGGAAAATGTGAAGAGACTGGCTTGGCACATTCCACCTCAAATATCGCTACCGTAAATAAAAGTTTAGCAGAAGACCCGACGTTCTCAAGGGCTAGGAATTTCTTACATCACATTATGGCGTGCACTTACGGCTACATCCGCATTACGTCCAGTTCACACAGCAACTGAATACATATGTCGCTTGGTTAGTTGAACGACAAGCAGTGGGCGGTGATTTTTCGAGCAGAATTTTTTTCAGCTACGAGGCACATTTTTTACCCCGAGGATATGTAAAATTGTCGCATTTAAGGCTACGAGAATACTCAAATAATTTAAGAGAGGCCATTACACAAAAAAAACTTACTGTCTGGTGTGCTCTTTGGTACGGAGGTGTGATTGGACCTACATTTTTTAAAAACGACAACGGCAAGACTGGCACTGTCAATTCGGAGCATTAAGGTGATATAATTACCTAAGTTTTTTTAGCCTACAATTGAAGAACACGACTGGTGGTTTTTACAAGAGGATGTCACACGCTACACAGCACGAGAGAATATTGCTTTATTTCCAGAGAAATTCCTCGGTGGCGTAAACTCTCCTCTGGGCGATGTCAATTAGCCACAGAGAACGTGCGATTTGACGCCATTGGAATTTTTTTGTGGAGCTTCTCAAAATACCGTATTTATGCTAATAAACTTTTAACTCTTGTGCACTTTAAAACCAACATTCGTCAACTTATGGCTGAGACACCACCTAATATGTGCCAAAAAGGGTCCGAAAATAACTTTAAACAGATCGACGTTTGCAAAAAATCGCGAGGGGGTCAATTGAATGATATAGTCTTTAACATATAATGCCAAAGTTAAAACTTTATAATAAACAAGTAATTTCTTATAAAATATTATCTTTAATGCGTTTCATTTACTTTTACTTTCTGTTAATCCTGTATTTCAAAGGTATATTCGCATGCAATTTATTGAAGTTCCATTCTAATGATTGAAAATTATATTTTCGCGGTTCAGCAGTATTTCAAGGTATCTAAAATTCGTTCAGATAGAGGGCGCTGATAAATAAAATCGGTATATAAAATGTATGTATGTCTATATATGTTGGTGTTTTTATTAGTCATTTTATGAATAATTATGGTAAGTTCTTCGTTGGTTGCTGTCAATGGAATGCATCAATTAACACTGCGAAGAAAATTTAAATATTCTTCGTTAGTAATCTTAGTTCATTGCATGAGTTCGTAGTTACATAAACAATAAATATCGTTATGTAAGTAAAATAAGAACCATAAATTGTGTGCGGACGGATTGTGAGGTAAGGAATATTACTCAATTCAATTTAATGGTTCATTGAATGTGACAGTGAGCAGTCGTTAATTACAAAATGATATTAATAATAACACTGTGCAACACAAGTTATAGAACAAACTGAACAGAATAAAATGGAAATTTTTTATATGGCAACACAACAACTTCAGAGAAAACAAAAAAAAAATGTGAATAGGTAGACAGTTAGTTGTAAAACGAATCTTGGTGGGACTGCTCGATAATGGTCATGTACCTAGAGTGGGGTTGAAAAATAGACTCTTTTTTTAAATTTATTGTAGGAATATGGGAAAAGAAATATAATTTCGATTTAATCATATCATTAAGCATATATTGAAGTGTAAAAATATATTCTTTAATTATTATTTTGTTACAAACTGGCGGTGATAAAGTTCATTATTTAATGCATGTTTTTTTGAAAGGCGTCCAGGGAAGACCGATTTCTTCTAAAGAATGAGACCTAGAACAAAAAAGTTTTATGATCTATAAACTATAGTCTTTGGAAGTACGAACTGATTTATTTTTTAAAAATACGCTCTAAATTATTAAAACAAAAAGTTCACATTTAATCGAAAACGGCTACGTACTTCAAAAAAAAAATGTATTTGTGAAGCTACAATCAAAATTTCAGATAAATCGGTGCAATAGGGTCCGAATAATCTATCCTGCCAGTTTTAAAAATGCTATTTTAAAAAAAACATTTAAAGTTTTCACTGTACTCAGAATAGGTTGGTAGATATCTTAAGTATCATGGAAACCGACAGGTGTTTGATTTTCTTGTCGCCGTTTATACCTTTAGGCTTGTTGGAGATAAAAGGTGCTAGCTTCATAAACTCAGTATTCTACTATAACAATTTTTCAAGATATTCCTCGCATATTTCTCAAATTTTTCAAATTCGATCACTGGGTTGTTAAATAAAAATCACCAAATTTGTTGTACAGTTTCTTAATTGTAAAAAATTTAATCAATATTTATTTATTACTCGATAAATAACAATTTACTTTACTATACACAACGAATTATTTTTCAACGTTCACTATCAACGAATTTCACTTAACTGTGGTATTGTCATCAAAGAGTTCAATTTGAATCTGTCTTCTGCTGCCTTCACCTATTGCTCGCACTCATCTCTGAAAATTTATTGCGATATCTTCTCGAAACAGAATATTCGATGTTCGTGCTTAAGAGCGTGCCGTAATTATCGTTATATATTTTTCATATTCAATTCGTATTTAGCATTTTTGCCACACTGTACAAGTTTTTTTGTCTCTCACAGAACGGCTGAAAACATTTATACATTCCGTTTTGGCCTGATGGATTCCGGACACTACGACTAGACCTTGATGTGCCATTCTACAGTATACCTAACCAAGAAGGCCTAAAGAAAACAGAAACAAAAGCACACTAAACCCAATGTGTCGAATAGGCACCGCTAAACTCCCACTCCTTTTGCTCCAAAACATCGAAGCAACCAATATCTTCCAGTTTTTGAGGGAATTTAAAAGTATTTTTGTGCAAACAATGCAGGAATTCCAATATTTTTAATCAAATAACAGGAGACATGTTAAAAATTGACAATTCTGAAAATTAAAAACAGATATTTATGTACAATTTTTAGCCTTTGATATATATGTATGTGGAGCACATAATTTTAATTTTATGCACAAACAATGTTTGAAGTTATTAATTACCGGGCATTTAGATTTACATATGGTACATATGCACACTGCGTTATGACAACGAAAAGTCACGAACCACAATGTAAAATATGCATATACGTACATATGTATGTATGTACATAAGAGGTATACAAACTTTTTTTCAAACGCCATCGATATTTCTAAGAATTCTTCAACAATATTTATTAATTATGGGCTATTGTTTTTTTGCTATTATCATACATATACATACTCATGGAATCACGTATGTACATATATGTACCCAAGTACATAAGTAATAAAAAATGTATATGAATATTTTCCATAATGTCATCACTAAGTAAATTGTTTTGATATGAACCAGACGTGCCTGGAGCTTCATTAAATTTCTTCCATTTTTTTTTTTTGTAATTCAAAGAGTGATTGAACATAAACATGACTGATTGATATTCTCCACATATTTATATATATATTTTGTACGTGAAAATTTTCCAAAAAGTCGTCGAATTTGAAGTTATTTTATTTTTTAAAATTGATATTATAGAATTACACACATTATTATGGATCCAGAAACTTACGGCGATGTGATAAAATATACACGGTGTGTGCCAAAAATAACTGAACTTTTTGGATATATGTACAATAGTAAAATACACATTATATTATCTTTGAAAGTTATTATTTATTCAAAATAGGTTCCATTTGACTCAACACAACGTTTGGAACGATCAACCAGCGCATTCATAGATTTTTTTATGTAATTTATAGAAATGTTCTTCAGTACCTCGGTTACGGCTGCTTCATTTTTTTCAATTTTGTTTAATTTTTTAAACTCCAATTTCAATTTTTTTTCAAGTTTGACACAAAATTTTATATTTGCTCTTTGTTCCATTTTATTTTTGAACCATTAGCACACTTTTGGTTTTATTGAAATGGCTGCCACTTTTACAACTGTCATCCGACTTGCATGAAGTCAGGTGCGTTTGAAAGAGGATGAATGTATCTTTTTAATGTTGCAAATTTTCAATACATGGCGCTGTAAGTTGTATGATTTAAATAAAAAATTCGGTTATTTTTGGGACACACCGTGTGTGTATTCTACAATTATTTGGAAAATTTCAAAAAATAATTATATATGTACATATTAGAGTTTGCCCGAGACTTCGTCCACATGAAATTTTAAGATGGTACATATGGTACGAAATATATGTCTTTATAACTCAAAAAATATGACATTAATATGTATGAGAAAGAAAGAAAAGTTTTCGTGTATTAGTCTAGGTAAGGAGCCTTTTTCATGAAAGGTAAAAATATATACCAGGTGTGTTTGTTGAAGTGTGCCGGTTTTACTAGTAGATGTCGCTAGCAATATGTATAAATTTCTATGATTTGGCATGTATGTAATTTTTTTCTATTGACATTAACCTACAAAAATACGCAAGTCACAGTCCGCCAAAATAATAGCGTCATATTTGTTTACCTCAGTGAATATGTCGAGTTTCGTTCCAAGTAAATCGCATTTGCGGCATTCGTTGCTTTTCTTATTTCATCAAAAGAAAAAAGCAGCTGAAGCTGGTAGAAATTTATGGTGAACATGCTCCAGTGATTAGAACATGTGAGACATGGTTTCGTCAATTTAAAAATGGAGATTTCGATTTGACGGACAATGAACATCCTGGTGCAGCGAAAAAGTTCGAAGACGAGGAATTGCATGTTGATCCAACCCAATCGCAACAAAAATTGGCAGAAACACTACACTAAACATGTGACTCGAGGAGCAATTTGCCAACGTTTAAAAGCCATGGGAAGGATCCAGAAGTATGGATAGACAAATGGAAAATCGAAAAACCGTTTGTGAAATGCTGCTTCAACGATTCGAAAGGAAATCTTTTCTGCATCGAATTGTCACGGGGGACGAAAAATGGATTTATTTTGAGAACCCGAAGCGAAAAAAATTATGGCTTTCCCCTGGTGAAGCTGGCCCATCGACTGCAAGGCCAAATCGCTTTGGCCGTAAGACAATGCTCTGTGTTTGGTGGGACCAGTGTGGTGTACTACGAGTTGTTAAAACCTGGTGAAACAGTAAACACGGATCGTTACCGACAACAAATGATCAATTTGAATCATGCGTTGATCGAAAAACGGTCGGAATGGGCCCGAAGACATGGCAAAGTTATCTTGCAACATGACAACACGCCCTCTCATACCTCTAAACTGGTGAGCGACACATTAAAAACATTTAATTGGGAAATATTATCACACCCGCCTTACTCTCCAGACCTCGCCCCGTCCGACAATCACCATTTCGCATCGATGGGACACTCCCTTGCAGAGCAGTGCTTCCCTAATTTTGAAGAAGTCGAAAAATGGCTCGTCGAATGGTTTGCCTCGAAAGAGAAAAAGTTTTTTTGGAATGGTATCCATAATTTGCCTGACAGATGGGAGAAATGTGTAGAAACCAATGGTCAATAATTAAGTGTTTTCTTTATCGAAAAAACCGTCAAACTTCAACTAACACACCTGGTACACTATGAAACAAAACTGAACACTCAAAAACCGATTTTTCTATTTGAGTAAAATAAAAAGCTTTTATAACGCTATATAAGATAATAATTTTTAAGACAATTCATTTATCTTAAAAAAAATTTGTGTATAAAAATAGAAATTAAAAACAAATTTTCGTTGAAAAAACCTTTTAAAATTGACCTTAACTAGTGTTCACTTTTGCACTTCACATATTGTTTGGTAGAAATTGTACAAAATTCACACATTAATATTTCCTAAAGCCTCCCTCCCTTGTTTTCCATAACCTCTTTAATTCGATGTAGCATGGATTTAACCAAATTTTCGCAAGTACTAATTGATATATGCTTCACAATGCTGCTTGGAGGTGTTTCATAATTTCCCAGCTGTCTTTTCACGATAGACCATAAGTTCTCTATCGGATTGAGGTCTGAGCTTTGGGCTAGCCAAGTCATTGTATTGAATGTTTGACTTTTGATCCATTCCTTCAGCAATTTAGAACTGTGTGGTCCTGTTGAAACACAATATTCTATTTAGCAAAGTCCACCTGACCCGTTGCTACCGGTAAATTTTCATATATCATATTCAAATATACCTCCTTAATCATTATTCCTTGGATTAAAATAAGTGGACGAACTCCAAACTACGAGATACACCCCGAAACTGTCTCAATAACTTGTATTGCTGAGTTGCGCCGCCAGTTTTAGACCATTGTACCCCATCTGAACCAAAACACCCATTTCCAGTCATTAACGGTCCAATGTTGGTGACTTAATGCAATCGCCATTCGTGCCTTTATATTTTCATTGTAAGTTTTGGAATGCATCCAAACTTTTTAAGAGCTTCACTGCTAATGTTCTAAGCAGCTTGCTTCGGTACTTTGACCTTTCCAGTCAAAAGTAATTGTGGTGACAGATACCTTACATCAGTGGAGGTTAGGTCATTTGGACGTCCAATTTTAGTATTTTTGTTAGGAATTAATTTTTTTTTTTTAAATTTTCATAACGTAGCTTTGCGAAATTTTTATTTCTTTTGCTACTTCACGTATAGATTTGCCCGTTTCAAGCAATTCCTCAGCTTCCTCAACGATTTTCGTATTATACTTTCTCGTAATGGAATAATATCATCAATAACCCGAAATGCCCAAAACGATCACATCAAGTTGTTGCAAATGTGTACTAGGAATATTTTGTATCATTAGTTGTTTACAAAATTATACTAACAACGGTAATAGTGATTTCAAATTATTTTGTCTAATAATGAAACTAGTTTGTGTTTTAATTTTTGATCAATACTTAACTGAAGTATAAACTATGCCGATATATTTTTATTTTATATTTCGCTGAAAAAGGTAATACAATTTTTTAGAAAAATACTGTAAATGTGAACACAACTCTATAGTGTTAAATTTTGCTCTATTGTGTATGTACATATTATTGTTATGTTATTTTGTTTGTTAGTGTCATCACATAAAATCTAGCCCGAGAAAAAAAATTTAAAATCTCCAATTTTAATAAAAAAAAAACTTTACCCCACATCCTGTTTGTCTCAATTAGTGCAAAAAAGGATGCACTGTACGGCAACAACGGAAGTTGACCACCAAATGGCAAAAGCAAAAAAAAAAAAACAGCCAAGAAAAAGCATACCGATAGAAGATGCCATTTGCTGCAAACCGTTGTGATGTGATAAGACAGAGGGACAACAAGCACTTCTATATTGAAGTGCAAAGTGGAAAACATACAATAGAACGAACAGCTGAGATGTTGGATGATAAAAATGTCGCTGAGAGTGCAAGGAGATTCAACGTAGTGTAGCAAAAACTAGTTTAAAAGCGAAGCAAATAAAAAGTAGAGATAAAACGAAAAAAAAAACACAAAATTGAAAACTTTCATAATGCTGAATACAACTCTCCAAAAAAAGAAAGGAATTCGCTGGAGATTTAAAAATATAGCAGAATTGTGTTGTCAAAAAGGTTAAAGCTTAGAGACTTTACAGTAAAGAACTTTACTTTTTCATGTTTTCCCCAATATTATCAAATTTAATTAAGAAAGAAAGAATAAATCTGCTGTTTGATTCCAGCAATTTCATGTATTAATTTGGCAATCTCCAAAATCATTTATGTTTATCGATAACCACACATCTCAAAAGAATGAAACTACGAGGTGTGACAATTAAGTAATGAGACTGATTCCATAAAAACCGTATATTTCAAAATTATTCTACAACTCTGCCATCTCCTTCAAAGTAGTCCCCTTGGGCAGCTATACAAAGATTTCAGGTCGTTTTCCATGCTTCGTAACATTTTTGGAACGCTTCGACTGGGATGTCCGCGTGTACCCTCGTCACGGCCGCTGAATGTCCTCAATCGACTCATAATAGGTTCCTTTCACCACCGATTTTGTTCTAGGGGACAAGGAAAAGTCACAGGGTGACATATCGAGCGAATAAGTTGCGGTTGTTGCAACAAGACGATCCCTTTAGAGGCCAAATACCGAGACCCGCTGAGGGCGATGTAGTATGGCGCGTTGTCGTGATGAAGGATCCAGTTGCGAGCGATGTCTGGGTGCACCCTGTTGATTCGTTTTCGCAATCTTTCGAGTACTTGGCGATAGTAGACTTGATTTACGGTTTGCATCGGTGGAAGAAATTCTTTGTGGACGATTCCATGGATATCTTTATAGATTGGATTCCAATTTTTTTACCACTATACAGTAGAAAAAAAGAAAGATTTAGTAGCAAAAAGCTGCTAAGAGAAGTACAAAAAAACCTACTTCTTAAATATCACAATTTTCCAATTTTTATATATACATGTATGTATGTGCCAACATTTTAATTTTTAATACAATAGCAGCTACACCTCCGCAGGATTTTACATTTGCCAGCATTTATTTACCTCTGCTTCTAATCCAAGAGGGTGAATGAACATCACCGCATGGCTTAGCAGCATATACCTTAATCCTAGGATACGAGGGTTGCCTTTTATATTTGAGATTAGAGAACAAAAACTAAATATTATTAACAAAACATTCTTCATTAAAATCTATACACTTTTTGAGGTTTTGGAACCAATTGTTGTAGCACTTTTGACGCTCTGATTGAAGTATTTCAAAGGCATGCGTTCTGAAGGCATCAACCGCTTCTTTAGTCTCAAAAAAAGTTGAACTTTCAGTTTATTTGTTTCTTACTGGAATAAAAAGAAGTCATTCGGTACCGATTTAGGACCATACGGTGGATGAGTCATCATTTCGATGTTTCGAGTGCTCAAAAATGCTGTAGTCAATGTGTGAGAGCTCGCGTTGTTGTCTTGTTGATTTTCCTGATTTCTTGAAAGACAACTAGCAAACAAATGGATTTGTACCAGGATGTATTGTTCAGAATTTATTATTCTTATTATTTATTATAAGGTGAACAATTTTTTTACAGTCAAATTTTCATGCAATATTGAATGTATGCTGGTCCCACTAATGCTAATAGTTATTTTAATCTAATAAGAGGTCACATGACTATCTTGCAATATCAGTTTGCGCACAGTGTTAATATCACAATAATTGATTTTAGACGAATTTCGTGAAATTCGTCTGGGAGTGTTCTCCGACCTCTATTGAATTCACCATACCATCAACAAACACTGTTCTTATCGCCAAAGATTGAATTAAGTTCTTCTAAGCACTACTGCTGAGTTAATCCGAGTTGGTTTAATTATATTTTTGGGTTAATATGAATATTTTAAGCTACTGTTGAGCAGCACTCCGTTGCCGGATTGCAATATTAAGGTTGCCAAGCCCCGGAATATAAAAGGTTACCCTCTTATATTTTTTTATATACTATATAGTATGAATATCTACTCTCGCGAACAACTGTGTGTTAAAGCTCCACTAGATTTCTGCTATCCTTTGTACCTTCAACAATTTTTTAGATTGTCATTTCATACAAACGTTTTTGTTGTCTCAGTCTATTAAGCTGACCTCTTCAGTGGTGCTGCCATCAATATTTCGTCCAGTAAGAAATGTTATTTTTCGCACTTTTGTAACTTACAATGCAATTTGCATTTGGATGATTTCCACAGCGAATGAATTTCTTTCTCTCCATTTCTCTCATTTTGTTGGGTTTTTAGTACCAATTGAACTTTTTTGTGATTTTCACATATTTATTTTTGAAATGCGTCGGTTGTGTTTCTTCGTTTTTCGTTTAACTTTTTATGTGGTGGGCAAAAATAGTATGATATGGATAATAGTGCTTTCGTAACACTTCTCTTTGACTAAATGAGACCTTATGCTGTCAATGTAATGAAGCAGAGTGCTTTGTACAGGGTAAATATAAAAATATAGATATTATAGCATTGCATACTACCACTCGGCTATATAATATCTATATTTTTATATTTACCCTGCCAGGGTTCGAGTGCTACAATAGTTCGACTAGCATCCAAAATTATATTAAATCAATTTTCATATCTGCAGGAAATGTTAAGCTCTCCGAATGTATGTATGGCATGAAATAGAAAGCTTCTCATAAACAACCATCAGCCGTTCGAAGGCAGCTTAGTATAAACTGTAGGTTCCAGATTCATTATAAGGCCAAAGAGTGAAAGATCCACAAATTGATTAATCCTGAATAAAACTTTTAGCTCAATATACTCTTCATGGCGTTAAACTAAATGGAACTAAAAATATTCAATCCGTTCAATTGATACCCATACTGAGGTTTTTACGCACAGGACGTTACCAGAGTTCGTTAAGAATAAGAATAATAAATAAATACGATTTCATACCAAGACATACAGATCGACACGGCCCAACTATAATAAGTGATAACTACTTCAGAACACTCCAGGTGACAGCTTGAAAAGAGTCGGCGGTGATGTCTTCTCAGGGAACCCTCCTAATATACTTTCTTTCAGGCTACCTGACCATTGCTACGTTTTTTAGTCGGAGGAATCGCTATTATGGAAGTTGCAAAGCAAAAACTAGCTTTAAATCTATACTAATATTATAAATGCGAAAGTCGTTTCGTTTGCTGCGCTTTCAAGCAAAAACTACTTAACCGATCATCATGAAACTTTGTACACATACTCTTGGAGGTATCAGAATGAACATAGGCTACTTTTTATTTAATAAAAAAAAATTATTTTTTAAATAAAATAAAGAAACTTTTTTGTCCAATAGCCACAATAAAGAATATACATACGCATGCATAAAGTAACGCCCCATATGCATAGACAGAGAGAGAGAGTGGGACTATACATAGGTATAGGCACATATGTAGCTGCATTGAGAGTAGTGTGGTATGTGTGTATGGGAGTATACAGTATACAGCATACATATCTACATGTATGGTGGCCATAAAATGTGAGCATACATACGTACATGTATGGTGGTGGCCTGGTCATATATTTGCTGAGCGCTACGTTAACGCTATCTAGCGGGTAAAAGCTAAAGATATTTTACATCGACTTCAGCAAGTACATACAGATATGACTTTCAATGAACATATTTACAACCAAACGCTAATTCTAATTGAAAACAAGGTTTTCACAATGGTTGGAAAAAAATTAGATGATTTTGGGATGCAAAGCCCTCAAAGAGATAATGAGGATGATTTCAACAATGAAATTGCTCGAGAGTTAGATTATGATTTCATAGCACTGCAGCGACAAGTAGAAGAATTAATCCCTTTGTTACTTCCAGAGCAGGCTCATGTTCTCCATCAAGTTTTACGTAGAATAGAATACGGTAAAGGTGGACTCTTCTTTCTCGATGCACCAGGTGGAACCGGAAAGACGTTTTTGCTCAACTTATTATTAATGTACATCAGAAAAAACAGAAAAATAGCAGTTGCAGTAGCTTCGTCGGGTATTGCCGCGACGCTTTTAAACGGCGGCCGTACGGCACATTCCGTTTTGAAATTACCATTGAACCTTGCACATGAAGATTCGCCCATCTGTAATTTCAGTAAAAATAGTTCTCGAGGTAGGATGCTGCGAGAATGTAAGCTTTTAGTGTGGGATGAATGTACAATGTCTCACAAAAAGGCTATAGAAGCTTTAAACCGGACTCTTCAGGACCTGCGGGATAGTACAGATATAATGGGAGGAATGGTAGTTTTACTGGCTGGTGATTTTCGTCAAACCCTTCCAGTTATTCTGAGGGGAACACCAGCAGATGAAATTCAAGCATGCTTAAAATCATCGAGCTTATGGTCGAGAGTTGAAAAGCTGAGCCTAAAAACAAATATGAAGGTGCATCTTCATAATGACGTGGATTCAGGACGTTATGCTGAAATGTTATTGAAAATTGGTGATGGTCGTTTAGATGTTGATGCTGAAGGTTGCGTATCACTTTCAAGAGAATTTTGTAATTTAGTAGAAAATGATGTGGATCTCATTGCTCATGTTTTTCCCGAATTGCAACAGAATTTGGGTTGTGATCAGTGGCAGTGCGCAAGAGCAATATTAGCACCAAAAAATGAAGTAGTTAATATTGTAGAATCAACAATGACATTTTAAAAGAGGTGGAAGGGGAAATGGTGGAATATTTATCAATGGATACAATTATGGATACAGAATTAAGTACCTCATATCCTGTAGAGTTTTTAAATTCACTTGAATTGTCGGGTGTACCATCACATAAGCTTCAGTTGAAACTAAATGTACCAGTAATGCTTATGCGAAATTTAAATGCTCCTCTGCTATGTAATGGAACACGACTTCGGATAACGAAATTGGGACAGAATATACTTGGTGCTACTATTTTAACAGGTGTCGGTAAAGGAAAAAGTGTAATCATACCTCGGATTCCAATTATTCCCACTGACCTTCCATTCCAATTTAAAAGAGTTCAGTTTCCCGTCAAACTTAGCTTTGCCGTAACTATAAACAAAGCACAAGGACAGACATTACAGGTAGCACGAGTGCATTTAGAAAAGTCATGCTTTTCTCATGGTCAACTATATGTAGCCTGTTCGCGTGTGTCTAATGCCCGGAATTTACAAATATTTACACCCAACGGAAAAACGTACAATATAGTTTATAGAAATATCCTTGACTAATAATCTGCATTTTCTATTTTCAATTGTTACCATTCCGAATTATTTATTTTCTTTATAGTGACATATATATTTTAATATTTGTTGTATTTATTCAATAAAGTATACTTTGAAATTTGAAACTTCATTGCATGTAGTAATTTTTTCAAATAGATAATCTCAGACAAGCAATAAAATATATTCTTTATATTGATCCGTTTGTACTATAATGATCTCTTATTGGATGGATTTAATGCGAGCGAAGCCGCGGGTAAAAGCTAGTATAAGAATATATTTATTTTCAGCGACAATTAGACGGAAATAAAAACACTGGGCTAAACTCAAGTTTAGTGCTGCAGTGTCGCCGATCTCTTCAGGACATGACCAAATGGAACAGACTATATCTCATGTGTGTCCCTGATCCACGGGAGTTCGAGGGAAACTATAAGTCAAATGAAATTGCTAGGCAAGGTACGACCAAGAGGATTCTTCTCAATAAACTAGGCATTGGTATGCCTTTTGCCGTTTGTAAACCGCGTCAAGGTGAAGTTATAACAACCTACCGCAAATCCAGGCACACTTGGCCGAAATGAGATAAGAGGAGATCACGAGATATGTAATCCTTAAAAAGAGGAGGCATGTCGAAAGTAATAAGAGTTCTTACAGGTCACTATCTGATAGGACGACACGAGGAGAGACTAGGGCTCCCTATAGAAGATGCTGGAGAAGCTGCAAGGATGATGAAGAGGATGGAATGATCACCCATCACTTATGCGACTGTCCTGTTTTGTGCAGCGCTAAGTTTCGGAATTTTGTGACCCTACTATTAGATGGTCTATCAAATATTGCTGATGTCAAAGTCATGGATTTAATGAGGTTCATTAGGGAATCAAAATGGCTGGATAACCAAACCAAACCTAGGATATGCTTTAAAACCAACCATTATATCTACTAACGTATCGTAGGATTTTATGATTTAAAAACTAAAATCTGTTCTGTTTTTCCCATCATAATTAATAGAGAAATCGAAATACCCAATTTGCTGAGTATAGTAATTCAAAAATAAATTTCGATATATTAAATTATTATTCTTCGTTATTGGCTTGGGCACTGTTTACCTGATTATAGCCAAATAAATAATAGCGTGCCATTCGGTTCATCTCTTCGCTGTTTGCCGCCAGTTGGAAGCATCAAGTGAAACCATCTCCAAGGGAGTGAAGGTCTTCGTCTTTCTTTGCTTCCAACAGCGGGTATTGCGACGAATACTTTCAACACGACTTAGCCGATGTCTCTTCATTCACTGAACTACACGTATGTCACCTTATAACTCATACAGCTTTTCATTCCATCGTCCATGGTATTCGCCGTAGCCATAGTGATAACTTGTTTCATACATTTGTGCTTCAATTATTTAGTTGCTATCTGCGAGTATATATTACAGTTACTAAGACATATTACACAAATTAAATTGGCTATACAGGAAAACCTTCCATTTGCCGTTCACTTAGCAGGAGATCCTTCATTTCGTTTACCTTCTCTTAATAGCAAACTATACCTATACACGAACAATATGGCAGGTGCTTAAAAAAAATATTTTCTTTTAATTTTATAATAATAAGTTTACTTTCCCTATCGGCCTTTATGATTATTTTCCGAGTTGACTTTAATATTTTCAGCGGGACAGCACATTGGCAGGGTTGCTTCAGCGTCTGGTAGACTGATGGAACATCTTAATAAGGCGATATTTATCATTTTCATATATCTTGACTTTTCATTTTGCAATTTTCAATTTAAATTCTCTCCGCAGTGCATGCAAAACGCAATACCCATTCGGCAAATTTTCATTTTAAATGCATACATTTATGCACTTGCATTTAATTTTTCTCGTCCTTTGAGAATTTTCTTTTGTTTTATGAATTACGCGCAGCAGCTCAGTTTAATTCTTTCGCACTGGTATATAGCGAAGTGCGCTCAACTGCACTCAACTCAACAGCGCTTCTCATGATGATTCCTTACCCGCTGCCACGGCATTATTATTCGCGCTTTCCGCTCCGACTCTTTAGCATTTTAAATAAATATTTTTGTAGATATGTTTTCACGCTTGCACATAAGTAAGTGTGCACCTATATCCTACTAGAAAATTTTGTAAGAATTAGAATACAGAAATGAAGAGTAATGGGGATTAATTTTAAGTGCAAAAAGCAAAGGAAAATCTCGCAAGATAGCGTGTATTGGGACTTGATAGTGGTTATGACTTTGAGAGAAATACTTCTTCTCCTGCCTGCATGGTTTATTTAGAAATTTCTTTACAAAATTAGTACATACCTAAGTATATATATAATTGGCGCTATGTAGCCGCTGAAGCAATTTTCATCGAGAAATTAGTTGACAACTCTATTTATTATAAATTTTGAATACATATGAAAGTATTTTATTTTATTCTATTAATTTACGTTTTGGTAATATCTTACATTTGATGCTGGGTTATATTTATTTACTCGTTGGCTGTGCTCGTCAACATTCACTTCCGTTTCCGCTTTATGGTATATTTTGTGCTGTCGCGTAAGAGAATTGCTGTGTCGTTCGGTGGTTCGGCTGGTGATATCTTCACCAGTTGATTAACTACTTGGTTTGCTTGTGCTAACATTTTCATTTCATCGAAAAGCAGTTGCTACAAGGAGTTGACAACAAGCGGCGTAAAGTTAACAAGGAATACTCTGTACATTGCTGCGACATGATGGGATGTTGCCACGCAGTGCACTTGTGTGGAAGGAAGTAAGTGAAAGTGATGCCATCATCACCCAGGACTCCAAGCCTACGCTTATAGGCAGCGCATGAACTCTTATTGGATGTTCGCAAGTGTTTCTGGTGCAGAAAATAACGCAAGTACAAAATATTTTTAAAATTTCTGGAAAACGGATAAATGTTTTTATGTCAGTCTCCTTTGTTTCCTTTTCCATTTCTCTTAAAATTATAAACGCTTAGTGCTGAATAAAATTTTCTTTGGGGGAAATGTTTCCAATTAGATTCAGCACGAAAAATTTAGTTGGTCACTTTGTGGAAGGGGCAGTTTCAAAGAAATAAAAAAAATATTGATGATAAACTCGTTATAATGCATAGTTGTGAAATATATAATATATCGATGGCTCTCTTGTATCGTAAAACGATAGTACCGAGTTCGGAAATCATTAAAAAATATAGCAAAGTGATTAGCAGAGCGGTTTATCGTGCGAAAGAATTATAGAAAATGAATTTTAACATATTTTTCTTTTTTTTTATTTCTCCTCGACAGAGAATATCAAACCTTCACGGAATATTTTTGAAATAAAATAAAAAGCTATTTTTTAAAAATCTGTCAATTCACCGGAGGTGACTTAGAATAAACGATAGGTCACTTCATTTTTTGGAAAAAACTATCAAGACGCACAATAGAAAATTATGAAAAAGGACATAGTAAAAGCGTAAAGTAAGTATTTTAAGATCAGAATGCTAATGTAAGCTCATGTAGAGGTCAATGGAGAAATCTGATGACCGATGTTCAGAGCATACTTGGTGTATGGAGAAAGCCCAGTCTTCTGAAAGGCAGTGAAAATGCAACAACCGTAGATGATGAACCCGAAACCCCAACCGATGATGATTTAAAAGACGTTCCACTACCCGACTATAACGAGGTTCTGTTAGCGATTGCTTAAAATACAACAAAGCTGCTGAAGTAGATGATTTACTGACATAGCGGTGGAGAGCTGAGACCAGCTTCTTTACAGAATGTGGCTTTCTCTAGACTCCAGATAAAGAAGCGAAGCGGAAGTGAACGATGATAAGACGAAATATCTCCTGTGATTCAACAATTATTCGGCGCATTTATGGCTTGCCTCCGACGTCACTGTTGACAGTCATAACTTTGAAGTCGTAGACAATTTCTTCTATCTTCAAACCAGTATTAACATCAATAATAATGCAAACCTGGAAATCTAACGCAAAAGCACTCCTGCCGGTTGCTACTTTGGACTGAGTAGGCAATTGAAAAGTAAAGTCTTCTCCCGACGAACGCAAACCAAACTCTACAAGTAGCTCATCGTTCCTGTCCTGCTATATGGTGCGGAGGCATTGACGACGACAACATCTAATGAGTCGGCGTTAGGAGTTTTCGAGTGAGAGGTTTTGCATCAAATTTTGCCAGTGGCGAATAACGCAGTTGATGGAACGATGAGCTGTTCGAGACATACGGCGATATTGACGTAATTCAATGAATCAAGAATCAGACCTAGCCAGTACGGGTCATGTTGTCCGTATTTATTAAGATACTCCAGCTTTGAAAGTTTTCGGTGCAGTACCTGCCGATGGAAGCAGAGGAAGAGGAAGACCTCCACTTTTTTGAAAATATCAGGTAGAAAAGAACCAAGCTGTACTTAATATTTCCCATTGGCTCCAAACTGAGAATGGAAGAAATGAATGGCGCAATGTTGATAACTCGGTTATAAGCCCGTAAGCGGTGTCTAGGACTGTAAAGCAGAAGAAGAAAGGAGCGGATTTCATTTAGCTTACATAGTTGAAAGTGTACGGCTAGCTGGGTTGTCATTTATTTTAATATATTTTCAGGTAAAAATTGTATTGCTTTAATTTTTATTAATTTAAATTATTATGAAGGCAGAAAATATGGTAGAAAGAATTGTGGAAAACTGGTATGCCATTGTTTAAGGAGTATTTTCTGTTGCTTCAAGTACAGCAAGTAGAGCCAACTAAATACTTATTCATGCAATATGACGATAAGTCAACGACTAAAGTCAGCAAAAGTCATTACTTAATACACAATCGTGCTAACGCATACCACGCCAGTATACACTTCAATCGTGCTACGCTCTGAGTAAATGCTTAAATGCGCTGAGTCCCATTCACTGTACGCAGTTCTACTTAATATGGTACTGCTAGTTATTGTAGTTGCTGCAATTATTGTTAATGACATTGCTGTTGAATAGTTGAGCGTCTGCAACAGACCTCTTTACGCCATTCAGCCTTTATTCTGCGGCGACTAATTAACTTGTTTAACTATATTAAATATTTCAAATAGCGGCAATGCGAGGCAGCCAAGTGAGCTCGACTGCAGTGTCTCGAGTTGTTGACAACACAAAAGAAAAAATATTAAATGAAATGAATATGAAAAGCGTAAAAAAATATCGAAGCACAAAACAACGTATAAACAAAAACAAACAGTCGATGCTTAACATTACCGCAAGCAGGCAAGCTGGCAGCTATTGTACTTTCATTCACAAAACTTCTGCACTCTTACTACGTTTTACTACTGCTACTACTACTACTACTACCATTACTATTACTATTACTACTACTGATACTGCTACTACTACTACTACCACTACTACTACTACTACTATTTGCAGTTTACGGCAAGGCTGTGACTGCTGTAGTAGCACTCACACCAATCCGACAATTACAGTGCATTACATCACAGTATATATCGTATAAACGAAATTAACGTCAATATGGCAGTCATACAAAAAGTGTGATCCATTTCGAGGTGCTCTAATTTTTTAAAGCAAAAAACAATATTAGTTAACTGACGAATGATATGCGTGATGTTTTGGTTCAAGACCTGAATCGAGGCAGGATTATCCGCAAAGACTTTAGACTTTATATATTCCCACAGATAAAACTCTAACGGTGTGATACGATCTTGGTGGCCAATTTACCGGCCCAAAATGTGAAATTATTTGCTCACCGAAGTATTTTCGCAATAAATCTATTGAATGTTACGCCTAGTGGCGCTGTTTTCTTGAAACAAAATATCTCCGAGATCACAGGCTTCAATTTCAGGCAACAAATAGTCGGTTATCATGACAAGATAACGGTAGCCATTAATTTCATTGGATTTCATCGATCCACAAACCATACCAAACCGTTGTTCTTTCTGGACGAAATGGCAGCCCTTGAATCTCTTCAGGTTGTTCCGAATGCGGAAAGTTTGCTTGTTTACATACCCACTTAGCCAGAAATGGGCCTCATCGCTGAACAAAATTTAGTACGAAAACGTTGGATCTTCTTCAAACTTTTCGTGAGCCCATAGAGCGAAGCGATGTCGCTTGGAAAGGTTGAGCTGTTAAACTTGTATGCTTTTTATTTGAGATCGCGACGTAAAGTAAGCCAAGTCATTCCATACGTTAGTCCAAGTTGCTGCGAACGGCGCCAAATCGACTCTTCACTGTCTTCGTGTACACTCTCAGCTATGACCGCTATACTCTATTCTCAGCGTGCTAGACGTGGTCTATTCGGTCGAATATTATCCAATAATGGGTCTCGAGATGGGGGATGATGTTGCGAATAGTACGCTCAGTAGGCCGATTATGTTGACCATAAGTTGAGCGAAGCGTGAATTTTCGTAATAAAGTTGAACGATTTATAAATGTTTTCAGGTGTTCAAGTCTTACCGTGATGCAGTGCTAAACAATACTGAACAAAAATAACATGATAGTTTGATCTGTCAAAAAAAGGCTATTGAAAAAAGTACCTCTACTTGGATCACCCGTTTGCTCAAGTAATGATTTTATAAAACATATCCGAAGAGGATCCCGAGTCTGTGAGGAGAATCGGATAAAGTGTTCAAAATCGTTTCTAGGGCCGTCATTGTTGATTATTGCTAAAGATGATACCCATAACAAGCCCAAGCTGCCACATCCATCTTACTCTCAGAAATTTTAGACAAATTAGAAGATTATCGCCGCTGAGGAGGCCTACTTTGCACACCTCCAGTAAAATTAGTTAAAGGATTCGAAGTATCAGCAGATACCATAAATTGTCTCTAGTCCTACAGCTTGATATTGAAGATAAATATAAAATTTTGGTGAGCTTCAAAACAATGAGAATTCTTATGTGGAATTTAATATATCCTTATTCATTTAAATTTTTATATCATTGACAGTGAGAAAATACGACGATTCAGTCAGTCATTGAGTATTTGTAGGGGTATACGAGTACACAGCATGTGGTGGCTGGATAAGCAAACATGAATGGCAGGTTACATAAACTGAATGAGACGGGTGTTCAGGTGCAATGCACCATGATTCCGCTCTTTTTCAGAATTTACTCTTTATTGGTTTTGTAGTACAGTGCAGTGAACTTGCTACAAAACGAATAAATATTTAAGTACTTGTAAATCATACTAACAAAACTGTATGCCATATATTGTATGTACATATCATGACTGCCTACAACGTGAACTCAGTGTCGCTGCTGTCAGGGATGAAGCCTAGCGACGATGACTGACGTACTGACTACTGACTGAGTACATGCATAGTTGAGGTCGCATACTTGCATGAATAGCTACAGAAATACATATCTATATGAACGTTACATGCCGCTCTTTAAACAACTTTTTGCTTGTTTGAATGTTTGCAGGAGGCCTCCTAGGCGTATGATTGACAAAAATTTTCAATATTTTTAATAAATTCATAAAATTATTTTCCCGCTTTTTTCGCTTCATTCTCGGTTTCTATTTTTGAATGAACTATTATTTTTAAACACTTTTCGATAAAAATAACTTTTTGTATTACCATGTTATTATTATTTTTTTAAATTGTTATAAAAATATCAACGACGAGCCATGTGCTCCGTAAGCAAAGGATTCAAAGGATTTTACATTGGTACAATGATGCAAAGCAAACAAGGTAATAAAAAATTCCTTTTGGAAAAAGTCAATGTCACTCATATACACACATGTTTGACTTTTCTTTTTTGTTTTGCTTTTGAATGCTGGGCAAAATTGACGGGACTATCAATAATATTGAAAGAGTTGAAACTGCAATAGTATTTTTTTACCCAGATAAGACAGCTGGTGTCTGTTTTAATTGAGAAATTAATTGACTTTCTGATTTTAGTATTTTCGCTGTAGTTTTTATATTAATAGAACAGTCCTTTTTATGTTTGACTGGTTTTATCGATTTGCCATTTAGAAGTGATGGATGATGTTCTCGCATAATTCCAATCGTCTTTTGTAGAATGTCATCGCAGTGAATGTCCCCTCTTCCTCTGCTTCCACCAGTGGCTGATTCATCAAAACTGGAGTATTCTTATTCATACGGACCACATAACCTAGTCTAAGTACCCGCTGTTTCTTGATTCGCTAAACTACACGTATGTCAATGTTGTCGTATATCTCATACAGCTGATCATTCCATCGGCTGCGGTATTCCCGTTACCAACTCGTAGAGTACCATAAATCTTACACAAAACTTTTCTCTCGAAAACTTTCAACACCGACTCATCAGATGTTGTCATCGTCCATACCTCCGCACCATATAGCAGGGCGGGAGCGATAAGCAACTTGTAGAGTTTGGTTTTCGTTCGTCGAGAGAGGATTTTATTTTTCAATTGCATACCCTGTTCGGAGTAGCACCTGTTGGCAAGAGTGATTCTGCGCTGAATTTTCAGGCTGACATTATTATTGGTGTTAATACTGGTTCAAAGATAGACGAAATTATCTACTACCTCGAAGTTATGACTGTCAACAGTGATGTGGGAGCGGAGTCGTGAATGCTATGACTGTTTGTTTGATGACAGGAGATATTTCGTCTTATCCTCGTTCACTACCAGACCCATATCCGTCGCTTCCTTGTCCAGTCCGGAGAAAGCAGAACTCACGGCACGGTTTTTGAGGCCAATAATGCCAATCGACATATGCCAGCAGCTGTACACTCTTATAAAAGATTGTACCTTCTCTATTCAGTTCTGCAGATCGTATTATTTGATCCAGCATTAAATTAAAAAAGTCACAGGAGAAGGAATGGCCCAGTCGCAGACTGTGGGGCCGCCAGTTTTATGGATTGGGCAGAGTACACTTAAATTCCAATTATAGGGCACGATTTCGTCTGACTTTATTCTATAAAGTAGCTGATGCATGCACCTTGTCAGCTCTTCACCGTCATGTGCGAATAGTTCTGCCGGTGTGCCGTCAGCTCCAGCCGCTTTCTTGTTTTTTAAGCGGGCGATTACTATTCGAAAGTCTTTTACATCGTCATCGATTCGGGTTTCGAGTTCTCCATCTCTTGGTGTTCCATTTTCACTGTCACATATACCATATATACTTTGGGCATCAGTGGCTAGATTACCTCTTTGTACCCTACAGGAGTCAGCTCCGTTCTTGAAACCTTCTGTAAGCCCTCGTATCCGTATGGGTTCTGTCGGACAGTAAACATTCGTTTGTTTCGAAAGAAGTTTTTGAATTAATTAATATTTTCGCAAAAGTGGGCTTTGTTTCTCTATTTTTTTAACATGTAAGGTTCTTTTGCTCCAATGAACTCGTATATAGTTTCTGAAATGAAATCTACGTTTTCCAAATATGTATCTCAAACTTATTCATCCGCTTTAAAGTTACAGATATCAGTATTATGTATACCAAGGATTTAACTATCGCAAAAATAAAACGATTTTCGTGGAAAAAACACAGTTGTTTTCTTTGTGACGCTCTAAGAACTTTGCGTAAATTGTCACTATGGCTGCAGTAACCTAACTTAGGAAACGATATATAAGAAGTTAACTCGGAGTATGAGTAACATCACAAAGCTAAAAAGCAACGCCAGCTAACAACAGCGAGACAACGAAAAATAATCGATGTTGCAACTAGAAAATAAGGTTTTTATTCCAGTTGAGAGGAAATAATACATCAATGTTGTTATCTACATCTATGTATATAACGGAGAAAGTGAAAAAACAGAAAAAACGCCGCATACGAGAATTATGTGTCATGTATACGGTTCTGTGAGCAAAGTGGTAAAGTCAAGATAACAATGCAAAGTTATTTGTGCTGTCCTTTGAATTCGAATATAGATGGTACATGTTGAAAGTCGAAAGAAGTTGAATGCTGCAACTTCTTCTTGTTCATAAATACATATATATAAGTATATCGAACCAGAAGTTACAATTTTTTTATTTTTTCATGGATGCATTAACAGCAGACGCAAATATTGTCAACCCATTGAAATCAAGTCGGCAAAAGATTTATTTTTATTATTGATCATGCTGATGATTCGGAGTGTGTAAATTCCGATAAATAAAAAATAATCTACAAAATCCTCGAAAATAGATTTGAATTTGTATTTATTTTCAAATAAAAGAACACCGGAATTAAATAACTCTTTGAGTAGTCCAAAAAATTTTGAGCTTAACCCCGCACTATGATTTTGACGGTAACTTGCTTCTTATGTGTGACGGGTCGTCGATATTTTGTTGTTATTGACTTAAATAGCATTTAGAAGTACTTCAAACTTGAGGCCATTCTAACAATACAATATACTCGTACAACAAAAAAACCCTCACATTACTAGTTACATTGAACGCATTCAAGGAGGGGCCTATCGTTCATACTAAGCCACCTCCGAACGGTCGATGGATTTTTATGAGGAGCGATAAAAAGCTCTTGTCAGAAATAAACTCGGAGAAAAATAAATTTTCCATAGTTGTGGATGGTGGTCGAGTCCTAAGCCCTGGTCTTCAGAATGGCAATACGCAAAGGATCGTGTAGTTCAAAGCTTTTTAAACGGATGGCATAGTTAAGCTCGTTAAGTAGGAATGAACTGTTGATAACACCTCATATCAATTTTGATAACAATAAAACGAAAGATGCTTGGTTTCTACTACTATGGAGTGTAGGTAAATTAATCAGCCGTAAGCGACTTTTGCAAGGAGGGATTTTCGGTTTACTAATAGAATTCTTCGATTAGGATCATGAATACGAAATTGTCTATTAACTAGCAGAAGGAGAAGAGACAAAATATATTCAAACAACTTTATTACTATATAATGAGCTTAGTTAACCGTACCGCTGTTTTTCCAACAAATTTTCTGAGCCGCTTTTGTATTTTTGAAGTTAAATTTTTATTGAAATTAGTAAATTTCATCGTTTCGTTATGTTCAATTGCGAACTTGAATAACTAATTGATAACATAAATTGATGTTGTTGTTTTTGTAGCAGCAAAAATATTCCCCAAAGCAGTTGTTGGTAAATGTTGCGAGAGTGACAGTTCTTGGCCGGATAAAAATCCGAGTCATTTCGGTATAAAGACCTGACTGCCGCGGGAACTTTTAGATTTTTGTCGTCTTTTACGACCCGCTATTTGACAAACAATACAGAATTGCGGTTTAATTGGTTTATTTATTATCGGCTAGTATATTTCAAGCTGAACAGTATAGTTAGTAGATACGTGTGGAAAACTATATTTGGCAGACTAGTTCGTCTTACTTGTCATACTAGTCGGGAAGTACTTATTGATTATTCCACTTAACTACCGGGTGGAAATTTTGTAACTCTGTTCTGCGAGAAAAGTCAATAAGAACTAATCAGTTAAGAAATCAAGAGAGTAAGATAACTTACTCTCCCAAAGAGTGAAACTTACTAATTTTACACCGAACAAATTCGTTAAAAATTAACCAGCAAGTTGTATAACAGCTGGTTGTTTTGGCAGATACTTCTTCTTAGTAATTTTATAGTTATTTTTTTTAATTCTAGGAGTTTTCGAGAGAAAAGTTTTGCTAACGATTTATGGTCCTTTGCGCATTGGCAACGGCGAATACCTCAGGCGGTGGAAAGCTGTACGAGCTATACGATGACATTGACATGATTCAGCGATTGAAGAGACAGACGCTACGCTGGCTAGGCCATGTCGTCCGAATGGATGAAAACACTCCAGCTTTGAAAGTATTCGATGCAGTACCCGCTGGTGGAAGCGCTCCGTTATAAAGATCAGTTGGAGAGAGACCTAGCCTCACTTGGTATTTCCAACTCGCGCCAGACAGCGAAAAAAAGAGAGGAATGGCACACTATAATTGATCAATAATCGCGTAAGCGGTGCCAACGCCAATAAAGAAGAACGTTATTGAACGTTGTACCTACATAGATATATTTATACTATTTTTGCATAAATCTAAAGAAATTCCGAAAGAGATTTATTTTTCCTTTTAACTGCAATTAACATTTTACATTATATTTATCATCGCCGTTAAAGATGTGTAATCGTCATTGCGACGTCACAAGAATTTTTGCAATCTTCGATCCGTTTGACGAAAATTTTCGAGCATATTGGGCGTTATCTCAGTCATAACTCGACGAATGTTGGTTTTCCAGTGCTCAATTGTTAAGGGTTTATCCGCAAAAACACAGTCTTTCGCGTATAGGTGTAAGTATAAAAAGCTCCAACGGTACCAAAATCTACGATCTCGGAGGCGAAAATTTTTTCTCTCAATAAGCCATATTCGCTTGTGTTGTGTGGATTGTGGCAGAAAACATTTTGTACAATTGCAAGTTAAAACGAGTCGGTTACCATACCACTATAACGCTCCAAATTGACACTGACAGTCCCGCCGCTGTCATTTTGAAATAAGTAAAGTCCAATCACACCTACGGACCAAAGAGCGCACCAAACATTCATTTTTTTGGATGTTAGTGGCCTCTCTTCAATTAGTTGAGAATTCCGTGACTCGCCGCTGAAGAGAATAGTCAGCTAGCATCAGTTGTTGCGTGAGCTGGACTTTATATGGACGTGAGTGTACGTCCAACTACAAAATACGCATTAATGTGCCGTAAGAAAGTCTCAGCTCTTGGGTACATCGAGAAATAGACACGTTCGGGACGTCGGCTACATTTTCTCTCATAGTGACGATATTTGTGAAGAAACGAGCAAAACGATGATGTATAGGAATTCGTCATTTTAACTAAAACATAACATATTTCGTTTAAAAGGTTATGGATGAAATGGATAGCCCTGTATTATAATTTTATGTCCTCAAAATTCCTAACTTCTAATTCCACAACGAAGACCAAGCAATAATTCCACTTCACTGCCACCATATTTCGTTAAACGGTTACTTTTGGGATGAAACTGAATTTTTGTACTAATTTAATTAAATTTAATGAAATCAAATTCGGTGATTTCTCTTGTTAGTACATCATTTATATTATAGTATTAATATTATTTTAAATTTTAGTAATTATTATTTTCGTTGACAAAAATTTAATTTTTGCTGAATGAAGATTTCCCAAACCGAATTTGCAATTTCCCTCTAAGCTAACTGTCAAAATTGTGCTCTCTCGTTTCAAATTTTATTGGCTTTTTGTCTAACCTTACGTGGTTTAGTAAAAATTCGTAACAATTGTTACTGGCGAGCAGCTTGTCGAACACACCAGTTGCTTGGGTGTGTAAATATGTATTAGTTCTTCGAGAATTTAGTGGTGCGTGCGATGTATTTTTACTGATTAGAAAATGATTTACACATTGTCGTGTGTAAAGAAGAAGGAGTAAATGTGTGCGCTACATCACGCCATGCCGTACAATTGACCATGACAACCGTACCTCTCTACCTTCATCTCATGCTTCGTCAATAGGCTACCTATTGAGCCTTTTAGTCAGCTATTTGTGTGTGTGTATGTTTGGTATCTGTGAACAGTGCAGTGTCGACTGTAAAGTCAAAAGCTTGTTGTTGTTCCTGAATTACTACGTTGTAACGAACATCAATATTGTATACAGTGTGTGTGTGTGTGTTGATATATATAAATTCTTGTTTGTACACAAACAAATAAGAAAACATTGCTGTATATCCATTAACAGACAAATATTTACCTTTATGCATTTACAGACACGTACAATAACACACTTATGCACCCATATACGTAACGTTCCCATCCTTTTGAGATATCCATTGAATGTTGACTACGGCTCAGGCACGTTCTTGTTGCATGTACGAGTATTATGGTTTGGGTCAATAATGTGTCATAATTGTAAATTCTCATTCATTTATATAATTATTATTTATTTAATTCATTAACCGATAATTATTGATTGTGATTGTGTAAAGTGCATTACGGGTATTAATTGATGGTGTTGGTGTTATTGTATTATTATAGCTGAGTATAAATGTATGTTAAATAAAAATAATCCAACAGATCTGCTTTCATTAATTTTGAATTTAAATAAGCCCCGAAAATTGATAGTTCTTTAAGTAAAAAAATTAAGTTAAATTAAAAAAATAATGTCAATAGAAATTTGACCTTTTTTAAAACTAATGATCTTATGAGCAATTTGATTGTCTTTCTCCATAGAGTTGCAGTTGCTGATAAATACTGGTGGCGTAATAATTGCCCGAGCGCTCGATATTTTTTTAAAGATGATGTGAAATATTTTTTTAGGAAGGATATAAGCGATAATTTGAGGTTAATATAACTTCTTCTTCTTCTTTATTGGCGTTGGCACCGCTTACGCGATTATAGCCGAGTCAATTATAGCGCGCCATTAATCTCTTCTTTTCGCTGTTTGGCGCTAATTGGAAATGCCAAGTGCACCCAGGTCACTCTCCACTTGATCTTTCCAACGGAGTGGAGGTCTTCCTCTTCATCTGCTTCCACCAGCGGGTACTGCATCAAATACTTTCAAAGCTGAAGTGTTTTCATCCATTCGGACGACATGGCCTAGCCAGCGTAATATAACTTAAAGATGTTTAATGTTAAATTATTATTTAAGGTTTTTTGCCGAGTCATTGCCATTGCGGAAGACCAGTGTTCGAGTCCTGGTCGGAATAACCTCCAATATTTTAAAATTTCTTTAATTACAGTCGTCACCCGGCAATGAATGTTAAGCACTTCAAGTGTATTTTCGACATGAAATCAAAGCTCCTCATATAAACTTATTCGACGTTCGGAGGGGACTTCGAATAAGATTTAGGTCCAAATGCTGGAAAAAATCATTAAGACCACAAATTTGGGGTAGGAGCTCGTCCAAGCTCGTTATTTGCAAATATCTCATTGGCCTTGGCGATTTCTTTAATTTTATCTAGTCTCTGAGTACCATGGACACATCGTGGAAAATATTAGGTCAAGTGAAAAGTTCGTTCGGTTTGTATCTAAGAGATGGCGTTATTCTCCATAGTACTAGTGTTACGTGCCGCATCATGTCATACTATACGGCGCTGAAAACGTGTTTATACGCGCTAAAAGTTTGTCTTTGACAGTTTTTCGATTGATTGACTCAATACGTTGTGAGTGCTCGTCAAAGATGCACACCAACAAAGCGAAAAATCGCTAAATTTTAAAATTTTTCTTCGATCAAGGCGGAAAAGCAGGCAAAGCGGCTGAAAAAATTAATTTAGTTTATGGGCCCGATACTGTAAATGAACGTGTAGCACAAAAGTGGTTTGCTAGTTTCCGTTCCGGAAATTTCGATGTCAAAGATGCACCACGCGTCGGGAGGCCTGTCTTCGAAAATTGCGATTAAATCATGGAAATAGTGGAAACAGACCATCACGTGAGCACTTATTTAATTGCTGAGGAACTAAAGATATGCCAGAAAACCGTTTGGAACCATTTGCAGAACCTTGGATTCAAAAAGAAGCTCGATGGTTGGGTGCCACACGAGCTAACGCAAAAAGACATAATGGACCGAATTTCCATCTGCGAATTGCTGCTGAATCGCAACAAAATCGACCCATTTTTGAAGCGTTTGGCAACTGGCAATGAAAAATGGATCACTTACGATAACGTTAAGTGAAATCGGTCGTGGTCGAAACGCAGTGAGCCAGCGGAAACGGTGGCCAAGCCAGGATTGATGGCCAGGAAGGTTTTGCTGTGTGGTTGATGGGATTGGCAAGGAATCATCTAAAAAATAAAAAAAATAACTATCTCACAAGTGAATTTATTGAATTTAATTCCATTATTAAGATAATGGAGTTTCTATTTTTCGGTACCCGATTATTACCGAATCAACAATAGCTCGCCAATCGTTTTTTCGCTTTGTATATTGGTGTAAAATCAAAGGGTTCCTGTTCCTCTGTAGCCGCCAGTGAGCACGGCATAGAATATTTTCAAAGCTGAAGTGCTTTAATCCAACCAAACTTCAGGACCTTGCCACCATAGCCACTGCCTCTGGATTCGCTGAGCTATGCTAATTTATATGTCGTATATCTCATACAACAACGCAAGAATTCATCATTTGCTGCACTCACCACTGTCGAAGGCCAAAAGACCATACATTTTCCGCAAAATCTCCGCAAAAGCTCTTGTGGCCGTCTCAGTCTAAAGTAGCACTTGTTTGAGTTGGATTTAAAGGCGAAAATCGTTGTTAGTAAGAGCCAAGTTGCATATGAGTTACTGTTTGTTTGAAGATAGGTGATTTCGTTATCATCGTTCACTTGCATTACCCAATCTTTTCGCTACTTGATAAAGCTTAGAGAAAGCAGAGGTAATGCCACTGTTGTGGAGGGCAAACATTGTTAGTGGTATCGATATAAGCCAGCAATTGTACACTCTTATAAAAGATTGTTTTTCGGATATTCGATGTTACTGTTTGCATTATTTTATCCTGCATCAGGTTGAAGAAATCACATGATAAGGAGTCACTCTTACTGAAACTTTATTCAGCTTCAAATGTCTTGCAGAAGTCCTTCCCGATTTTTATGGATCGTATGGTGCTACTCAGCGTCAGTTTACACACCGTATAAGTTTTTCGGAGATACCAAACCTTTTTGAGCTATCGAAGGCCGTATTAAAATCGACGATGGGATGATGTGTATTCATTATTTTTCACGCGACATCTGGTTTATTGTGGATCAATCAGTTCTAAAGCCACACAAATATGGTTGGAATGCCTTTAGTTATTTATACAATAAGCTTGATAAGATTTGATGTGACTCACCTACAATAATTGACGCTGGCATCTATTTATGTATTGGGTAAAGCACAACCAGGTTCCCAACGTCCAACCATTAGCTACAAAGAAGCTGATGCCTGCACTATGTTAGTAGTCCTTCGCCACCTTATTTGAAGAGCTTGGCTGGAGATATAACGACGGCCGCAACTTTGTTATTTTTCAAACGAGCAGCTATTTTGACTTTACCATAGTCGGTTGCTGGTACACCCATACCATTGTAATCGATTGGGGCTTCGGATTTGCCATCTCCTGTAATTTCTTCATCACTGTGTTGTTGTTGTTGTTGTTGTAGCGGCTAGCTTAGGGCAGGTATTGTTAATCTAAGTCGCCGAGGTCATCTAAGGGGAGGTCCAGGAAACGTGCTGTTTCGACGGGGTAGGACCAGAGGGAGAGCGGGGTTAGATGAATTGGTTTAAGGGGGCATGTGAAGAGGTGGTTAGTGTCGTGCGGGGACTCTCCACATGCAGGGAGAGAAGTTTTCCTTCCATTAATTCTGTATGTCCTGAAGAACAGATGTTTGGGGTATTTTTGAAGACATCACGTTAGCGTTAGGAAATCTTAGTGAATAAATAAGTAGCGGAAAAGTGCAGACGTTAAAAGTATATATGCAGCTCTTTAACCTAAAGCTATCAAGGCTATGAAATCCTTTGAGAGAAAAAATGATGAAAAAAGTGATTTCTTGAGGTGAACACGCTTAATCTTGATGGGTTCCTTGGAAGAAGATTTTGAGCTCATGACATCGAACAATGCGCTCGATTTTGGTCATGTTTTCTACATGAGTTTCATTACAGCTACGAGAATACAAAATGTTTGTTTATGTGTGCAACCCTGTCAGGTTTCAAAACATCAAAAAAAGTGTCGCTGCTGATTTGTTCATATGCGTGGCACTTCAAATTCGCGGGAAGAGTCCGGTTAGCCCCGTTTCAGATTGCCAGCTTGTTCCTCATCAGCACAAAGAGTTCGTAGAGTTTGCGCGTCGTTGCCATTATAATGGAAGATTGAATGAATGTCATTGCCAGAACAGCACCACTACAAATTCAACACAAAATGGTCTATAGTAAAAGTACAGCAAAAAAAAACATAAAGATATTCCATAATGATTAGGACTAAAGTAAAAAATATATAAAATAAATTTCTTATATGTATTTATGTACAAATTTAATAACTTAGAAAAAAATAATTTTACATCAGAGGTTTTTTTTTCATCTTATCCTTTTGCAAATTTCGAGTCCTGGCTCGATCAACAATTTTTCCAATTGCCCTCCAGCTCCCCAAGTGTATTTCTGACATGAAATAAAAAGCTCTTCATAAAACTTGGCGGCTTAGAATATATTGTAAGTCCCTTCATGTGTTGATAAAACATCAAGGCACCAATAGCAAATTGGAGGCGAAGCTCGGCCTAAAATCAGTTCAGCAGTTACAAAGCGCCAACTGTATGTATATACTCGTTTGTACAAATTTGGGGTTGAAATTTTTGTCCTGCGCCATGATGCATAAAAAGTATTAATATTAGGAAACCGAATAAGTAGCTAAGAGCTGCTTCATCAAGACGCATAAGGATTGTAAATCAACTATATGAAATCAGAGTAATCTGAGATTAAAAAAAATTAGGTGTAATACGTAGAGTTGACGTCTCTACAAAATTTCTAAACACACACATCTGCTAAGGCCGCCCTCAAATTTGAATAAAACTATGTTAACGCTTATATTGCGGCGATTACAAAAAAATATTTATATATGAGTCCTAATTCTTTTTAAATAGCGATCTGCTACTAGCAACGAGTATTTTAATAAAGCAAAATATTTGGAATATTTTTACATTTTGAAACTTCTTGTCTCTCATCTTAATATAACCTCGTGGAGGGAAATATTTACATGTATTTTGTGAGTTCCAATTACTCCTCTGGACCAAAGAGCGCTCGACGCATTATTAGTTTTTTTCTTTCTCGGGTTTAATGGCCTCTCTTTGAATACTGAAAAATTCTCAGAGCCCCACATGCGATAAGTTTTCTTATTTACCATACATATCTTCCGATTGCAAAATGTGCATAGTCGATGGAAAAGTTTGTTCCAAAACTTGTTGTGAATGGGCAGCAGTCCAAGTGCAAAATACGCCATAATGTCCCACAAAAAAGTCCCAGCTGTTGAGAATGTCGAGTAATGTTCACATTCGGATCTCCAGTTACACTTTCACTTACAGCAGCAATTTGCATAAAATTTTAACAATTTCTTGAGTAGATCTCGATTTTGTGCACCATAATCTGTTTTTAAGACAAGAAATATAGCCACATTTGAAACACCATTTTTGTAGTAGGTTTTGAAAATTTGTTAAGCCATTCATTTTCACAAATATGTGACTTTTACCTAAAACAACGCATATATGGTTTGACAGATGTCAAAATATAGCCCTGTACTTTTTAAACCATGAAATGGTATATTCCCATTAAAAATAATAGAGTTCTAACCCTTATGTACAGGGTCCGCCATCTAACATTTTTTTTTTTTGAACTATTGGTTATTTTGAGTGTGGTAACACTGATGTTACATCTGATTTGACAGAAAGTTAGTTTTATCCTTCCGCTAAACGAAAATGGTTGTGTATACGATTGAGGAATGGGCAGATGAGCGCTTGGCCGAAGACCCGGAATTTTACCAAAAAATCATCTTTTCCGACGAACCTCATTTCCATCTTGGCGGCTACGTCAATAAACAAAATTGTCGTATTTGGGGGAAGGAAAACCCGCACGTGATCGAAGAGAAGCCAATGCATCCTCAGAGATCCTGGTGCGGATTTTGGGCCGGCGGCATCATTGGCCCATTTTTCTTCGAAAATGCGGCAGGAGCCGCCATTACGGTCAATGGCGAACACTACCGCGCCATGTTAACGGATTGGTTCTTCCCGGAAATCGAAGAGGAGGACTTGGACAACATTTGGTTCCAGCAAGACGGCGCTCCGTGCCACACAGCCAACGTTACGATCGATCTTGTGCGCACTGTTTTAAAAAAAAAAAAGTTACGTGGCGGACCCTGTGATTAGTTTGTGTGCGTTTATATGGAATGGGTAACAAAAGACTTTAAGCACAAACTTAATATTTAAAAATATTTATATACGCACATAAAAAATAATATTGAGTGATAGTCAATTTCAAAAAAAAAAAAGCAAATTAATAATATAAATAAAATCTAAAAATTGGCCTAAATACACTTACAAGAGCAATATTTTTCGTGTTGTTCACTATTATAACCAACTAGTATTATTGACAAAACTCAAACTCAAACTGCAACCTACAAAGCAAAATGTTGGCGCAAATTTTCAGTCATCCCACCTACTCACATCACCTGTTCCTCAATATAATATATACTTTAACGATTTTTGCTAAACATGTCTCAATGATTCCCTGGATCCTTCGGGTGCTTTTTCTAAATTGTAAAATACTATAAAAGCCAATAAGTTTGTTGTGCGGTCTATTATTTGTAAAAAAACTCAATCAAAGTTCATTTATTACTCAATAAATAATAATTTTTTTTTACTATACATGACTACTAATTTTTTAATTTTCACACTCTATTATTTTCACTTTGCACCGATATTTTCACCAACGAGTTTACTTTGCAACTGTACTATGCTGTGTTGACCGCTTTGTTAAACGCCTTACCGGTTTTTCGTACTAAGTTCTGGAAATTTCTAGCATGCTTTTAAGATATACATAGAAAATTCGCGCACTATCATTTGATTTATTGTAGTTATCAGCCTCTCCTTCTCACCTCACATTCGTATTTGTCATTTTCGCTACAATAAAATTGCGTAAATAGCCTCGCACACTTATTTATGCGTGTCATACATAGGTATGTACATATATTAACATAAGGAAATCATGCATTCGATAACAAACACAACACGAACGAACAACACAAAAGAATGCCGGCAAAACGAGATACATTAAAAACTCATAAAACAGCTGGTAAACTCATGTGCTGGCGCTCCACCACTTTATGCACAAGAAGCAGGCACGAGTCAAGAGAATTTCTTCTCTTAACACGAAGTGGCTTAAGAGCTGAAAAATGAAAAAAAAAAACAAAAACAAAAAATCAAAAAATAAAGAGCATATTAAATACGTTGAACTCTCTTATAAACGAATATGCATAATAAGAGAGCGCTAGGAAGAAACAAGTTCTGAAGTTGAAGAATGTGATTTGGGAGTCAGCAAAAAACCGGTAATTGGAGGGAGTATGAGTTGTGGTTTTTAAAAGAGTCAAAATATTTATATAATATTTATTGTATTTAATTAAATAGAAGCAGAATGTGAGAGAACAAAGTACAGTGGGGAGTAGTTGCAGAAAATATAGTATTTAAATCATTTGGTTTATATATTGATAGAAATGTACGCAAATACATATGCATATGTATGTACACGTATTTATTTTAAATAAATTAAATTATTGTTATATATTTATAAAAATATATCAATGTAATATATATTCAATTGAACTTATCTCGCTTTAAAATTTTTGTTGATATTTAAAAAATACTACAGTAACCACAAAAAACACCGTTGCATGTGTTTGTTTTAGTAAGAAATATACCGAGTATGGACCTATAATGCATACATACATACATAGATATAACCAATATACCTTAGCTATTGATATATGGTAGAAAAGAGAGGAACTGATAATGTTCTCCCAAAAGGTTATAACTTAAGTTTACTTTATCTAATTTACTCTACCTAATTTATAATTATTATAATATAACTTTTCCTAAATATCGCATATAAGGTTCCATCTGTGTAAATAATTGAAAATATGTGTGGAGAACTCAACGACCTCCTCGCCGATTTGGAAGACCCCTCACACTTCGTTTCTTGACAGCTATATTTGAGTTTAATATTGAGAGGTTTTGCGAAAGATTTCTGGTCCTTTTCACACCATCAGTAGATCAAAAACTATGTGAGGTACATATAATATGTAATAAGCACAGGTGTATTAAGGGGTAAATATTCTTTAAAAAAATTTAAAAAGTTTTATGATCTACAAACTATGATGTTTGGAATTATGTATTATTTATCTTTTAACTAATTTTTGTGAAAGCGGCACACTTTTTTTGACAAGACTGATTATCATAATATACATACATACATATATAAAAAATTATTTTCGACTTTGATGTTAGGACTTTGAACGGTGACTAGGAAGCAAGCCTACTCAACCAATGTAAGGAGTCAACACAAAACAATGTCTTTAATACTGCTATAATTGCTATCTTTGAGTGAAATGTGCCTCCAAATGATTCTTATATTCACACCACTAACTCCTTAACTTGTTTGGTATCGCGCCTTTGTAAATTACCAAAGTTCTCGGTCACATACAGTTCTTGTCCTCACAGAAGAGAACATCGCTGCTATCCTTAAGTGTGGTGTTCGTAAAAGTTCTAAAAGCAGGCTTTCGGTATGTAAGACTTTGTGTAAAATACTCGAATTTGCCTTGGCGCTCATAAGGCATATGTAGATGTTGCGTGGCGAAGCTTGAGAGTCGAACTGGAGTACAAATAATACTGGAATGGTAAGCCAGTGGTAACATAAGTCATAAAAGCGAAGTTGAAGGTGTGTAGATTTTTTCTGGCTTTTACTACTGGTTACAAAAAGGATGAGTGGTGGTTGCTATAGAGCTACGGATACGGATTTTTTCTCTTTTTAACACAAACGAACCCAACAAACAAACAACCCCGTCTAACTACATTTTTTTCGCCTACACTCTGTACCCTCAACTACCACATGCTTCATTGCTGCTGTCCTTTGTTTTGTTGTTGCGTTGTAATTTTTCTGCTCCACTGGTGTTGCGCATGTTTTTGCTCATTTCTTTATGCTCACAAAACTCTTTCAATGTACTCAACTGCTAAAGTGTTGTTGTTCGTGTAGTTACATATGGTATACACGTGTATGAGAGTATCGTGTATCTCTGCTGCTCAGTCAACGCAAATGCGTTTACAACAGTGGGGTTGTTTGGTTAATTCGCAAATTGTGTGTTTCCTGCAAACTCCAAAAACGCAGACGTACAGAAATCGACAGCCGACAGTCGCAGAAGCAACAGCAGCAGTAAACCCGACTGCACCGAACAACAGACGCAAGCCAACAGCCGAAAGTCGTATCATCGCACCACCAACACTAAGCCAATCGATTCAAGTCGGCAAACGAAAGCCGCCGCAACCAGCAGAAACAGCAGCAGGAGCAGCATCAGCTATTTCGACGGCAACGGCGTCAGAAGTAGGCGCGAGCCGATAGCCGATTACCGACAGCCGACAGGCAATAATCGCTGCACTAGTAGCAACACCGGCAACGACCTCAGCTGCAGATCCAAGTGGACGCAAGACGACAGCCGTCAACAGAGATAAATCCGTCGCTGTCGGTAGCAGACGCAAGCGGATAATCGCAGGACCGACGGTGACAGTGAATATGACGGCAACGTCGTTCGCAACCGACGCAAGCCGAATGCCAACAGCTGACAATCACACCACCAACAGCGGCAGCAATTGTGAGGTAGTAGGCCGCGCTCAATTGCGCTGGAGTCTTCTTCTGCCAACAGAGTCAAGTTTACTCCGCCGTCGTCAATTGTCTGCCAGTCAGTTTCAGTTTGGCAACGCACACAGTTGGACGTATTACTTCGGATAGGTGCGACACTTGGCTACGAATGGCTCGTGTACTCAATTAAAGGAACAACAAAGAACACAATTTTGATCGTTTTTATTTGTTTTCGGTAAACAGAGATTTATTTGATAAATTACAAGTTTTTGTGTTGAGTTGACGTGAAGTTGTGTGTGGAAAAAAAGAGCAATAACAACAAGAGCACAGTAATTTAATGGTTCGTCTGAATAGTGGTAGCAGCAGCCATTTGCCATTGAATTTAATTTACGCTGCTGTATATTTGTGTATGTGTGTGACAAGGCAGCGGTAGCAAGCGTGTGTTGTAAAGTCAGTGTGCGAGCTAGCTAGCTAGTTGGCTAGCAGCTAAACAACATTTGAAATTACATTGGAACCGGTTTGTTTGTCTTTTCGGTGTTTGTGTTCTTTTTTTTTTTTGTTGCCTCTTTGTAGTGAGATTTTTAGCGGCTCGAAGCAGTCAAGCAGCCACCAAGCACCACTGCTGAACGTGTTTGAACGGTTTTGTGGAAATATTTTGTTTTCGACTACGCGTGTGTATATGTGTGTGCACCAAAAGAATGCAGTAAAGGCAAAAAATATACATACCTATAACAATATAAGCGGCAGAGAAAAAATATTGGAAAATTCCAAAGCAAAAGAGCCGTGTAACAAAAGTCGTATGTATCAAATTTCATAAAGAAAAATATATCTGGTGCTGCAAACAAAAATATTAATAAATAAATAAATAAGAAATAGCTAAAAAAAAAAGAATTTGAAAATAAAAATAAATATACAAATATTTACATCAATTTTTAAAAACACAACAATTTGGCGTTATAAGCAATTTGTGAAATAAATTAGAAATAAGAAAATAAATTAAAAATTTTATGTAACAAAATCAAAGTGCTTTTTATATAAAAATATAGCCTAACATTGTATGGTTAAAAAAAAAATATTTTAAGTGTCTTTTTTTATTGTGTGTAATAAATATTTGTGGCATTAAAAGGTAGTTAAAATAGCCTAACATAACCAACCAATATATGTATGTATATAGCAGTTTACGCTATATATGTATGTAGGTATGCAAGCAAATGAATAGTCGAACTGCCTCGACTACAAAGTGGAATCGCAAGAAATCGTGAAACTTTGCAACATTTTTCGTTTGCATTTTTCACTTTAAAAACAACAAAAGCCATCTACATAGTGATATGATTTTTTACTTGTGCACATACATATGTACATATGTATATGTGACTATCAACCGGATTTCTGGCGAAGAAAAAAGTAATAATAATGCAAATAAAATAAATAAACGCACACCATAGCAATTGTGCCACAATTTATCACGGTTCAACTGACAATATATAAAACAGTTTCTCTAACTAATACATTGAAGTGTACAAATTGAATAAATCCAGTGCATCAATTCAATACAATACATACATGCATATATAGCACAGCACGCTTAGACGCTTCGAGAAAGTAACGACACTCGACAAAACTCAATAGACGCTGCCACACAGCAGTACGCCACACAAGCAGTGCCGGCCTGCATGCTGGCCGAACATGTGGTTGCGTTGAGGCGAAGGAAGCGGCGCAAATAATCCTGTAACAGCAAGCAAGTGAACGAGCGAAGGACACCGCACAGCAAGAAAGTCAACCAAGTAACGCAGACAAGTCGGACACTAGAGACGTTGTCGCACGCGTGACACTAAAAACACTACACTAATACAAACAAACCTAAATGCATACATACATACGTGTAAGTGCACAGTTTACTGGCAACTAAGGTGCGGAAGTAAGAAACGCGCGCGAGGCGTAAATACGCTACAACTACATCCGTTACCGACGGTCCTGTTGCGCCGCACACGCTGTGTGTCGTTAAAAAATAAAAATTAAAATTAACAAACTAACAAACTAACGCTATATCAAGCAAAAACAACAAGTATAAGCAATTGTGCTACAACAGCATACGGAAAGAGAAAAACCGCCAAACGCAATAAAAAAGTGTTGCAAACTCCCAGCAAGTGTCAGCGTCTTGGCCAACGCCAGGTCGCAGAGATCGTGTTAAAAATTTCACCGTCAAATATACAAACATACATAGATTCAGTGTTGGTCGGGAAACCGCGAAAACTAAACTAATTTGCAGCTTACGCAAACGCTACCCCACAGCGAAGCGCGTCAACACATTTTTCTTACTCAATGTTTCCGGCTGCCGCTGAGACTGCGAAATACCGCAAAATACCGTGAATTTCAAAATCAACCAGCGCAAGTTAAGTTTAATTTAGTTGGTGTGAACATAGAGTTAAGAGTTCGAAGTTAGAGTTGCTGTACCGCCCACGTCATTTAGGTGGAGGTGGCAAACCGCACAACTGGATACTACTTGCTGCTGCTACTTGACGTTGAACTGTGTAACAAATGTGCTTAAAGAAACTTATATTAATAACAATAACAACAAAAACAAATATTTAAGTAGAAAACTCTACTGGATACATATGTATATGTATGTACAATACATATATTACAACGTCAACGACACATGAAATGCATAGCATTAGCGGTGATGGTGGTAACAGCGTGACTAGTAAGGACTCGTTATACAAGTTTGCTACTTATCTGCACACTTACCTACTATATGTATACATACATACAAAGCTGCTTATAAAAATTTAATTTGGTTAGAATTTAGAAGTGCACACCCACACACACAGAAAACTCTTCTAAGTTATAACTTCGAGTGCAACGCAACTTAAGGTTCTCCTTATCAACATTTCCGCCTGCATCCCCTCGTTTCACCTTACCTATGTATATTTACGCTAGTACGTTCGTGGTCATAATGTCACAATAACTGTCACCACTGTTTGCTTTGGTTAAATGCGAACGAGCGACCTAAAGCAAATAACAAGAGCTAGCGTGTGGTAGAGACCGTCATAAACGCCTTTATTTAAGGACGTAATGTAACGTAAGAAAGGCAAACCCAACGGACTCAAGTGCTGTGACTTCAAAACAAACAAAAAAAAAAATAACCGACAAACACAGCTAACTCAAGTCAACTGCGCTCGAGCCAAGTGAGACTGCTTCAACAAAAAAAAAAAAAAAACCAACAAAAAAAAATTAATAAAAAAAATAAAATAAAAAAAAAAGAAAGTCATCGTCAGTGGGTGCTATTGCACAAAGTGTTTTCCTTTTTTCAATTAAACGGAAATTGTGTTGAATTAGTGTGAGCTATAAAAAAAAAAGCAGAAAAGAAAGTGGAAATAGTTGTATAAAATATATACACAAGTGCTTACGAGTAAAATAAAATAGTTCACTTTAGTATTAATTTTATGTGCCACCCTCTCAAGCGTTTAAATAATTGTACATATATACATACATACTTGTACATATGTATGCATGTACATACCAACATCTATGTGTTCGATATCCCACTGTGCGTAAATATTAGCTATATGAAGAATCTTATATATACATAAATGCACATACATAGATACATATGTATCTCTAACGAATAATACCATTTAGCCATAAATATGCACATACATATTTACAAAAACGGAAATATATATTAAGTCAGCATTTAAATATTATTAAAGTGTCTGTGCATTTATTTAAAGTAAATGTGTGTGTATGTGTGTGATACTTGAGAGTTATACCCGCCAAGTCGGTCAAACTCATTGTAGAGTTTTGAAGTGCTCAAATATATGTACCTACTAACATAAATACATAGATAGATACATACGTATAAAGAAATATTTCTTTTCGCACGATACCATTGGGTCAGCAGGCAACTGCCTGACAGTAGGTCAGGTAGCCAGCGGATACGTATAAATAATAATGAAAATCTAATTTATGCGCACCGGATTCGAGGAAAATCCATCCTCACCAGCATCAACCGATACGATTTATTTATTTGCATCTTCTTCTTGTTTTTCGTTATTTGTTTCTCACTTGAAGAGCGAGCGCCGGATTTGCGTGGCGTGGATTGCGGATTTGCAGGTCAGTGGGAATAAAATGCAATTAAACTATAATATTATTAATATGAGTGTTTATATTGGTATGTATATGTATGTGTTTGTTGAAATAAATTAAAGTACATAAGTTGTTACATTCTAAACTTTTAGTTATCCATTGAATGTGGAAAGGAAGGAGGTTTAAAGTGTGTATTTAAGTTAGCCAAAGTTGAGAGTACATTACGAATAATAAATAGCGGTATAAGTGAGATAGTACCTTTAAACCGCCTAGTTTCCAAATAGTAATCAATTTTAAAATACTTCTTCAATAAACGTAAGGGTAATTTATGTCTCAAGATTTAATATTTAAAATTCATTTTTTACAACAGAAAAATATATACAAGAGAACCGTTTCTGAGATAGCACACAGATTCTTTATCCATTTCGTTTTTTTTTTTTTTGTTTTATAAATCTGTTGTTGCTTTAATAAATTGGTAATTATTTTCCTCACTATTTTCAAAGTCTTATTTAGTTCTACTCAATTTCTGAACATTGACGATTTTGGCAAGCTCAGTAAATTCATTAGACAATTTCTCAGACGCAAAAAAAAAGATTTTTTAAATATTCAAAAATTCAAAATTCTTTTTCTGGAAGTGGCATAACCCCAAATGCAGCAAAAACATGTGTTTTCCACTTTTAGGTTGGAATTTCTCAAAAACTTGACGTGCTGGAACTGTTTTGAATCAGATTCGGATTCAGCACGCCAAGAATTTTCGAAAAAGTATAGTCCTGATTCTGGTCATAAAATCGTGTCGGCCTGTGTTATTAAAGAATAAACCTAGCCCATTTGAATAATAATAAAAATTGTATGAAAATGAAAGTTTCAGGAAAATTGTTGTTTTTCCACCCAAAAACTCAATATTTGTGTCTAGATTTGCAAACGATGCAACTGTTGATGAGTTAAGGCATTACATCTCGTTAAAATCAAATACTAGTGATTTAAATATTCATAAGTTTAAATTTAATTATTAAAAAAATGTATCGTCTTTCAAAAATTGATATTACTGTACTCTTTTAAATAGTTGACCTAAACGGGATTAGATCGTCGAAAGGGTGACAGCCCTTGGCCGGAAAAAATCCCGGTCAACTCCCTTGCGTATAACTGGCTGTCTTGAGAGCTGCTCTTTTAAATAGCTCATTCTGGCCTCTGGTTGCTATTTTATGTGAATTTGAATATAAATTTATTAGACAAAATTTTGAGAATAATGCGCGAATTCTTCCGCCAAAATAACAGCTCTCTGAGTATCATTTATCAAAACGTTAGAGATATGAATACAAAATTAACTGATCTTTGCTTGAACAGTCTTCATTGAAATTTCGACATTATTTTATTTACCGAAACTAGGCTAAAACTTCACGTGCTTGGTAATGAGATTTTATAGATGGGATCGCTTGAATAGAATCGGCGCGTGAGTTCTACTTGGGGTTCACTACTCTAAACGCGCAGAAGAAGTGTGCATTTCTTTCGTAGATTCCTTTGAATTAAACATTTAACATAACATTATCTTACCATCCTCCGCCGTCGGATTTATCTGTTTATGTTGAGCTAAATAATTCATTAAAGATTATTGATTCGAAGATGAAAAACTCCGGTTCAACTATTGTCTTGGGAGATTACAATTTGCCTTGTGTACGTATATCATAGTTGCAAATCGATGACAAAATTATCATAGTTTCTACCCGACCATGTTTTTTCCAAGTTTTTAGAGAAAATGTGCGTACTTTGTCTTAACCAAGTTAGTACGGAATAATTTTCATTAAATATTGGATTTAATATACGTTGACAATGCTTTAAAATTGTCTGTGTCTTGCTGCGATTCCCTTGTTCTTCCAAAGAATATTTATATTCATCTTGCTTTGGAGATAAATTTTGAAATCATAGATAGTTAGGTATATAGTTAGGAAAGTGTTATTTCCTTCTGGTTCTTGTTTCCGTTTTAATCTCGCGAAAGTTAACTTAAAAAGTTAAGTCTAAATTGATTTGGCTACACTATCATGGTATTATTGAAAAAAAAAAAATAATAATAATAATAAATAATAATACAATTTTAAAACTATTTGAAAATTTTGTGGTTTTGCTGGTGCTTTAACCAAATGTACCAATTTGTGATTAACGAAGAAATTGAGCCTTTTAAAAAACCAAAATCCTCGAGCTTTTAAGCTGTATTGACTAAAATTAAATTGACTCGCTACTTAATAAAAAATGTTACTACGCTCACTTAATTAAAGTTAAAAAACATTGTACATATTTCTAAGATTTTTATGAATTCGTTAACTCAAAACGCATAGTCTCTTTATTTCCTGCCGCCATGACATACAAAACTACAACATCAAGTGATCTCGAATATGTTTGCACAATTTTTCAAGTCTGAGTTACTCTCTTAATTTACGTAGAAGGAACTTTTTCTATCAGGAACATTTTCATCTGCAAACTTTAATTAAAACCTTCACTTGCTTCTCACGAATAAGCTTTAAAGTGTTATTTCAGTTATGGGTCTGATACGTTCCCAACGCGCTTTTTTTAATAGGTATTACGCCGAAAACTTGTACCAGATTTGAACGGACCTCTTTAACTCATCCCTAATACAATGTATTTTCGCTTTTTTATGGAAAAATTTGTATATATTAGGTGTACAACTTTGCTTCCGCCGTTTTTTTCCAAAATTAAAAGCCCAGGGCCTTGAGACGTTTTGAAATGGCTTGCTGACTCACTCCCAATGATTCGGCAAGCTGTTCTTGGGTTTGGCACGAATCTTCATCAAGCAATGCTTCTAGTTGTTCATCTTTGAAGGTTTTTTCTCTTCCACCACCATGTTTGTCTTCGACATCGAAATCACCATTTTGAAAACGTTGAAACCACTCCCGACACGTTCTTTCACTCAGAGCAGCATCACCGTAAGTTTCTGATTCGATGCGCTTCAGCTGCATTTTTTTTCGAATTGTAACAGAAAAGTAAAACTTCCCGCAAATGGCGAGAATTGGGCACATAAACGGACATTTTCGAGCGTGAATAATACGAAAACAAGAACAACTGTCATTGAAACGGCCATGACAATTCGTTAGGCACTGTCCACACTCACTTTAAAGGCATTATCATCTATGTATTTCAACCAGCCTCAGCCGGTACAGCCACCTATCGAAGCAACAATTACTACCTAATTAGCTTTTTCCATATATCCAATAATTTCCAGTTTCCAGCATAGGTTTTACAACGAAAAATCTATTTTTAGGAGAAATAAGAACACCGATGTTATACATACCGACTTTAGTAAGGCATTCCCGATAGAGTACATCAAATAATACTTATTAAAAAAAACTTAAAACTAGACTTTTCCAATAGATATCATTTTATCTTTGCAACAGAGCATAAATAGTATTATTCATCATTTTCGGACATTCCAAGCCGAATTTGAACAATTTCAAAAAAAAAAGTCTGCAACAAGCAAAAAATTTTAAACTTTTTCTCTTTAATTAGCAGGGAAAAAATATTTACCCAACTAAAGGTTAATTTATCTTTCAAAAAGTATTGCTTCATGCTTCTTAAGGGCCAATGAATAATCTTAACGAATTTGAGCTGTTTCTCTTGACCAGCTTAAAATGTTGCGGAGTTACCAAAAACTCAACAAACGGAAACAGCTCTTTTGACTTTTCTTTAAAATTATGTAGAATCGAATGAACTAACCAATTTATTTTTTTTTTATTTCATGATAAATTAATGTTAATTCCTTAAGCTGGCTTAAAGCTATGTTTAGCCATGGCAGTGTGATTCATATTTCTTTTAGCTCTCTTTTTTTCAATTCTATTGTAATAAAAAAAAAAAAAATGACTCATCGGAATTTGTTTTGCGGTTTGAAGATATGAAGTTTTAACTATTTGTTGAGAAAACAAAACGAAAAAAAAAATCAAACATTACCATTGTTATTCGAAGGCGTAAAAGTTGAACACATATGTACATAACAAAGAAAATAATAATCAAACAATTATCGGTAAAGTGTCGACAAGCCATTACTAGGTTTTGTTGAGTAATTTTGTGTTAACATAAAGGAGCGCCAAGGTGGTCTGAAAACCTTTGATTGCACTTCGTGTGATTCTTCTGTTACTACTTTAATAAATTCTTCAATTGAACAATAATTTGTTAGATGGTTTTATAGGAGAATACTGCTCTTAAAGTTCACTTTGCTTAGTTACCAATTTACAAAACGAATAGTCATTTGAAATTAGAAAATTTTATAAAGAAAATAGTTAACAGAACTAAAGTTATTACTCATTTTATTATGAAATATGTCATTATAAATTTGTTTTATCTCTAAACGAATAAATAATTTTTCATATTAATTTTCTACACAGACACATATTCTTCTATTAGTAATAGTGTAAGAGCAACCAAATACAAAAATGTACATATGTATGTATAAACATGTGGAGCTCTTAAAATTAACCACTATTTAGATTTATCTACAATTAAAATCTAAATAACGTCATAAAACAGAGGTTATGTTGAGGCTGTTGAGTGCAAGAAATGGTAAACGGTGGTGTTTCTTAGGAACATTAAAATTTAAATACATACTTACACACACTTTCCATATATAAAAGGCGGTAGGAAATAGATTAAATGTATTATTTTTCTCATTTTCATTCTTACAAACTTCGTCAGCATTTTTAGGCAATTTAAATCCACATTTACAATAAATATGAAGTCTAGTCCAGATAAACACAAATCATTTCCTAAGACCTGCAATAAATGTTTGAGGAATATCTTATGTTCTCACATTTCGCTTGTTGTCATTCTCAAATATTCAAAGCATATAGTTGCTTGAGAAGTAAAATATAATAAAATGCTTCCGTTGACTTTGTTGACTTTCATAATTTTAGTATGATACTATGACCGGAGCAGACTCATGTAAGACACAAAGAGGCGATCTAGTAACTGATGCCCAGAGAATACTGAATTTATCAAGGGTACACTTCTCCAGCCTGCTGAATGGCCGTGAAAGTGCAAAGTTTCAAACAAATGTTTCATTGTCCGTCTCTGAAGAAATTCCAAGAGCAATCGTCCGCTTGAAAAACAATAAAGCGACGGTGGTAGATGAAATACCGGCCGAGCTTTGCAAAATATGGTCCGATGAAAGCATGCCCGACGATTGGAACCGAAGTGTGCTCTGCCCAATCAACAAAGATTGCGTTCTAATAGTCTGCGTCAATTAACCTAAGCCTTATTAACATCGTATATAAGATCCTATCGAAGCTTTTGTGTGAATGACTAAAGCCTACCGTCAACAAACTGATTGCACCTGGTAAATCAACCGTTGACCAGATATTCACCAAACGACAAATCGTGTGACTTCTTTCACTTATTGCTGGTGAAAATAGAGATTGCAGAGTTGAATAGAGAAGGTACAATCTTCTATAAGAGTGTACGGCGATAATATTGACATTATTGGCAAAGTCCTCTTTTGACGAACAAAGACAAAACTCGAGAAGTCGCTCATCATTCCGGTCCTCCCAGAAACTGCGGTGGCATGCACGATGACAACGAAGTTAGGAATTTTCGAGAGAAAGGTAGAGGATATATGGTCCTCTACGAGCTGAGAACGGCGAATGCCTTGCTGTTAGTCTAGTTCTTCAAGAAAATCTTCGAGAATGGGATTCGGTAGGAAAATATCTCAATATAATAAAATAAACATATATCTTGCGTATAGATCTTTTCGAGTATTTTTATTGATTTCGAAACAAACATTGTAATACAAAACAATATTCGTTAAAATTAATTTAAAAATTAAGTTAAATTTTCTAATTCCGGTCGTTCCTAGGCAGGGAATGTCAACCCCTCCGAGTGTATGAAATAAACGCTCCTCTTAAAAAACTACCAGCCGTTCGGAGCTTAGTATAAACTAGGTCCCTCCATTTGGCGGAAAAACATCAAGTCACAAAACCAAAATCGCCTCAGCCGTTGCAAAGCGCCAATTATATATACATATATATATAAATATCAAAGACCCAAACTGAATTGCCTATTGGGTAAAGATTCAGTTCTATGCTTGGATCATAAAATTCTTTATTCTAACTTAGTCATAAAAGAAATCTGAACCGAAAACCCGTGACAATCCGAACTGCCCTGAACCCGAGACCAAGACGCGGTTACACTTGCTTCTTACACTAAATAGCTAAAGATTTGCTCCTATAAGCTACATAGGAAAATGAGAAGGAAATTACTTAGTTATTTAAATAAGGTTTCGGTACAGAAAAATGAGTCAGAGTTATCAATACTGGTGGAATGATTATTAAAATCATTAAACAAACATCTAAAAGGGATGTGCACATCAATGTTTGTTCTGCATAAACACAATAAAATGGGCCTAAATTGTCTAGATGATCTTAACGGGATGGTAAAGTTAAGCTCGATAAGTAGGAATGGTTTTTAGTTAAAAATAAAACTCAAATCATCTTTCTATGACTATAGAGTGTAGGTAGATTAATGAACTGTAAGTGACTTTTGTAAGAAGGGATGTTCTAACTCCAGTTTAAAATCCTTAACGCAAATAGTTGGAATTACTTTTGTACAGCTCCCAATTTATCATTCTACAATGGAAAGTGCGGACTCCATACAACTGAGCCATATTCCAAAATGAGTCTAGCAAGTGAAGTAAAGTGTAATTTGGTAATGTATGGATCAGGAGAAATCCGATATTTTGATGTTTGAAGTGAAGTAAAGAATAAGAGACCTTGTCAAATGCTTTGTTGGAGTGAGAGTAGCTAACATCTGTTTTATAACCATTTTTGAAACCACTATCGGCCTGGGTGGTGAATTCTAGCAGCATCGATAGGCTAGATTTGTCTTTACAAAACCCGAGTTGTAGGATAGCAATGAATGATGACACAGAATCGGCTAATTCATCCGTTATAATAGCCTCGAAAATTTCGGGCATAGAACATAACTATGCAATCCCCCTGTAGAGGGTAAAATATATGACTCTTTCCACATAAAAGTGAATGTTAGGCTTAGGTCAAGTAGATCCAATATATAAATTACAAAAAAAAAAAAAACATTTCGGTTTACAACTGTACAATGTTCCATGTATCTCTATGTACATATATTTCATTTATTTAATTCAAAATAATTTTTATCGAAAACTTTTGCCATTGAAAAACTAAACTCCATTTTTCATCTCATGTAAATGAGAAAATTTATTTAAACATTAAAAAATGGAAATCAATGAATCTTCTCGAACAAATTTAGGAATAAAATTAACATAAATCAGAATTGCCTCTTACAAACAAGTATGGTACGCCTGCCACAGCCATAAACAATTTTGTTAATAATAAATTTGAAATAAAGATAACCGCCTACTCTTCGAAATCAAATGTCCACGAAACTACTATCTATCATCTGCGTATAAAGAACAAAGAACGTAAAGTGCTGCACCCTTAACGCAGATTGTGCAAACCACGGATAGCCAAGGTTATAGCCTTTCCCGCACAACTGTAAGGATATTTTGTGCTTATTTATGGTTTTATAAAAACTTCAACACGCACTGTGAGTGAATATGCAATGCAAAGTGAGTATATGGTAAGACCAACACGATTATAATGGGTGGTGATTTGCGGGTGCTGCATATTCATCAACAAATTTTTGTTTTATCGAACTTTTTCCGAGTCACGCTTACTGATTTTGAATAACCAACGAATTTATTTATCATATTTAAAAGGAAACTGCCAGCGCACCAACCAACCGCCCACTCCAAGCACAAAAATTTCTTATTTGATTTGTTATATACTTGTAGTTTTTCCTCTGATTAAATTTTTTTCGTCTACTCAAGCGTCTGCGTCTAATCTTATTTATGAGTATGAGTAGCGGTCTATGTCGCCGAGCGGCTGTCAAGCGTGCGGTGTGTGTATTTTGTTGTCGTTTTCCACCCCATTTAGCCATTTTCCAGGCGTCAACGTCAAAGTTGGAGTCGGCGTCATTGTCTGATATTTTTCGCTGGCTGTAGGATTTTCTTTTTGCTTCAGTGTTTTTGCCTGGTTTGTGTGCAAAATTTTATTCCTTTACGAACCTAGAGTTTGTAAGTTTTTGTGTGCGCGTGTGTGTAGGCAGGATATGAAAAATGAGTTTTTAACAAAAAAAAAGTCACACATTATATTTTCAATAAATCTTTGAGAAAAAAGAAAAGTTTTGAGAGATTATAAATCGTATGCGCTTAATGCTGACAAGTGGTAAGGCATCGATGAACAACTTTTGCTTCGGTGTGGTAGGAGAAAACAGGGACCCAGTTGTTCTAAGAAACATACAAACTGTTTACAAAAGCAAACATTCATTTGAAATTATTGTGAAGTAATCAATTTCGTTTTGACAACATTTTCGTTGTTTATATAAATTTGTTCTTGACCTTTCTGCTATTTTTATGTATACCTTTTATGCACATAAAATGATATATTGACTTTGGTCCGAAGTAAGTACCAGAAGGAAACAAGGTAGATCCATCAGAATTTATACCGTTCGGGTAAAAATGACGAGTTGAGTTAATTCAGCCATGTCTGTCTGTCCTTTTCGCCTGTTTATACGCAAATCAGCTCACCAGTTTTTGTAAAATTTCTCCCAAACTTGGTACAATACGTAAATGTACTTTTATACCGTGTTCATCAGAATTGGCCATACCGGACCACATTAACATATACAGAAAAAAATCTGAGAGCGTAAAATTTGGTATGACGCACAGGTTAATTCAAACAAATATTGACACTGAAAAACATCGACATCAGACGACTACCTGTTCAGATAAATAAAATAAATATAAAACGTAAAATGTAGCAATAAATTTTTTTTTTAGAATTTTCCATATGTGTAAAATTCTCACCCGAATAAGGCAATAACTCGTAATGCACTTCTATTATTCTTCTCTCCGTTATGTGCGGGAGGAAGGTTTTCAAAGTACCACGCTATGTCTCAGGGGCGGAAGGTGACCTTTAGTTTCATGTCATATAGTCTATATCTTCTTGGCAAATCTTCCGAATTGTTGAACTAAATTCAAATACGGCGAAGTATTTAGCGCATTCTAAATTCACATAATTCCCACATATTAAAATTTATGTTACCGGAAAGACGCGTACAATTTGAGTAAACTTTTTAAGAAAAGTTTCATGATTAACCATCGAAAAAGCATACGTGTTAGGTCGTCGAGGAAAACCTGAAGTGCATAGACGTCGATGTCGCCAATGGGGAGAAAATAAGAAGAAGTGCGATGAACCGAGGACTGGCATTCACTCCGGTGGATGAACGTCTCACCAGAATCCGCATCGAAACGAAATTTTTTAACATCACACTGATTTGCGCCCACGCCCCAATGGTAGAGAAGCACGATGTGATCAAGGAGCACTTCGAGCATACTTATGACCGCTAAAAAGGTATCTTCGGCATATCTGTTGTAAAATTGAGTCTCCACGACGAAACATCCCCAAATGGGTTGAGGCTGATCGACTTCGCCGGGGCCCGGAACATGGTTGTCTGTAGTTGTAATTCACCAAGCTACTTGGCTGTATCCAGATCCAAAAACTCTCAACCAAATGGAACATGTTGCGATAGATGGCAGACATGTATCCAGTGTTTTAAATGTGTGTGCACTCCGAGGTCCCAATATCAACTCATAAAAACTACCTTGCTGCAGCGAAGATACACACGTGCCTCTGTGTATCAAAGAACTTACGTCAACAAACATAAGGACGGTTCGACGTCGAAAAGCTGCAATCACAACAGACTGCCGAGCGGCTTCCTACTCGACTTGTACACCTGCTCTGTGAGAACACTCATCAGCAACCCGGTATAAGGGAACTGTGGGACGGCATTTCAAACTCCCTACGTACAGCTGCAAACGAAACTATTGGATTTCGGAAAGGTCGCAAAAATAATTGGTATGATGAGGATTGCCGTGTCGCAGTGGAGAGAAAACAGATTGCCTACACGTGCGGGATGGGGATGATACCGAGAACTTAAGAGGGAAGCAATACGCGTCTGCAGAAAGAGGCCGAAATGCGTACGTATGAAGAGCTTCAGAAGCTGGCCGACGAGGGTAATTCTCGAAAATTCTACGAAAAGATACGACGGCTTACGGAAGTTTCAACACCGTAGGGGTGATCTAGTGGCGGATGCCCAGAGTATACTGAGTTTATGGAAGAAACACTTCTTCACCCTGCTGAATGGCAGTGAAAATGGAACAGCCGGAGATGGTGAACCCCCAAATCTTAATCGATGACAATGGAAAACAAGTTACACTTAACGACTATGTTGAGGTTCGAATAGCGATTGCTCGTCCAAGGAACAACAAAGTGGTTGACGGCCTACTGGCAGAGCTATTCAAACATGGCGGTGAAGAGTAGACAAAGTCGATTTATCTGCAAAAGTCGTTTTAAATCACAGTTAATTACCAACTTTAACTTGTGTACGATTCGCAAATTCCCTAATAAGTAAAAAATAAATAATTAAATAATTGTGAAGATATTGAATCAACCAATCTGAAAAGAGTATGTAATGTCTACCAAATGCTTTCATAAAAATACTAAAGTATTTAGCTACTTTTTAAAAATGCATTCTGGAAAAAAGTGCTTATTTTTACAAAGAACTTTATGAGTTTTCAGTAAGGGAACGAGAAAACCGTTTACTTATCCAACCATTCATTATTGAATCAAGCTTAAAACTAAAATTACGAACGAACTTTGAACATAACCTCGCATTTTTTGAAAAATCGTTTGAATATTAAAAAAATTAATCGCAAAATTAAGCATATTAATTAATCGCTTAACAACGTACTCAGGAAAAAAATATTTTTACTTAATGTTGTTCAGAAAAGATAAGATATAAATTGTACCGATTTTACCTAAAATGATGATGAACATAATGGCAAACGCTTATCTATATTATAAATTTAAAATCTTGGCCAAAGCATTACATTGTATGCGTTTTAGTTCTTGAAAACCACATGTCTAAAGAAACACCCTTTATGTTCATTTTTAATTTTCTTGAACACAATTTCTAAGGCAGAAGAAACAAAAATTAGAGTTTTCAAAATGCAAAACTTTCAAAAGCAGAATTAATAAATGCAAAATAGTATTCGATTTGTTTTACAATACATTGCACAGAAAAGGGTTTGTTTATGTTGGAAATATATGGTACCAATTCTAATGTGAAAAAAATAACAACAAATTGTTAGCAACCGAATTTCAAAAAATAATTCAGGTAAAAATTAAGAATTGTATCGACAGAGTAATAATTTTTTCACTTTGTGCATCTTCTGCTATAAGTTGTTGAAAGCTTTATAAGCCCAGCAGAGGACATGTGCAAGTCACATACATACCTACATTCAGTTGCTTTTTTCGCATACACAGACACATTATAAAGATAACTTATACATATGTACATATGCCTCCATACATTTATGTTTTTGATAGAAGATATTTCCCCGAGTGCTTTTACTTGCATTACAAAAATTATTGCCGTTAAAGGTGTGAGTGAACTGAAACAATCATATAAATTGAATACTCAAATTAATAAAATTCTAAAGTCTTCTTTGAGAACAAACCGCTTCGTGTTCACCCAAACAAAGATGCATTAAGCAAGCAGAAGAAAAATCAAGTAAAAAAACTCTGCCATATACTCCAACTAACAAGTGTCAATGTGAAAATTCATGCTTTTATAAATTAATGAAAAAATTGAAAAAAAGTTGAAAGAGTAAAAAAGAAATCAATAATACAGCAACACATACCATGAAAATTTTATTCCTTTCCTGTAGCTTTTGCAGTTAAGAAATAAGAAAACTGCTATCGAACTTTGAGCCAAAGTCAATTTCGCTTGCTTCTTCCGAGACTGAAATTGCTTCTGCTCTTTCTTCTGCTTGTGCTGATGCTTCAACTCAACTCAACGTTCATCATTCAACCAATTTATTGTGGTCAAATGCACAGTCTAGCAAGAACGTGCAACATGATTGAACACGACCCAAGCAACCACTAAAGCACAGAACTCTCATACTTTGATATGCAGCTGTGGCATACGGTTGGCTGCTGTTGTCGCCTTTGCTTGATAGAAATGAAAATTGAAAAGCCAAAGAATGACGAAAAGATGGCAGCATCGCATCAATTTTAAGTTGACTTTTGGTTAACAACATTTGTTTTCTCTTTGTAGTTATTGGCAACAAAATAGCACCAGCGGCTAGCGATCAGCTCGGCACAGCACAGCAAGTGGAAGTACCAACAAAAAACAATATTTAAGCTGAACATGTATTCTTTCATTTATTATCTCTTATTTTTCACAATTTTGTCCTTCTTGAAGGCATTAACACGCTCTTATGCGTAGCAACAGACGAAAAATAAAAAAAAAATATGTGCAGTTACACATTTAACTTTCCGAAAAGACACAAAGTGCTAGACGTAAACACGAACAGTCAACATGCAGCCAGTCAAGCTAGTAAGCAGGCAATTGTGTTGATGACGAACTTGCGGTTGCCACAATTTGTGCAAAGCTCTCTGTTGAAATGCGAATGTGGTCGAAAAAGTTATTTTCCTGTTGATGATGAAAAGTTTCAATGTTTACTTGACAACTCTGACTGACTTCGACTTCGACCGACTCTGACATATACTCGTCGTTCCGTTGCTTCCATTCGACATAGTCGCCAGTGGTAACATTAACGCTAACGGCTATGATAATTACATACTGTTGGCAATTCGACGGAAAGCACATATGTTTGCGTGAAGCTGCTATATATGGTAGTACATACATACAGCTTTAGTGGCAGCTAACATGTATTGCCAGTGTGTAGATGAGGTGTAATGTACTCGATTGTGTGGGGGTAGACCGTGTATTTGCTTATATTTGAAACTCTATAAGTAGCCTGCGAAGAAAAGCCAAATCAGTAGTTATCCAAAAGTTCTAGTCAAATACTGGTATTTTAAAGTTTGAATTATACCAGTTGTTGCTCCATAGTAACGAGTATAATGTTATATTACAACTTTTTTAACCTTTTAAATTTTATTGCTATTATAAATGTCAATTAGAATTATAGTGTTAAAAAGATCTTGCTATAAAAGAAATTATATCTGAAATGAAATTGAGGTACGAAAAAATTTGTATTTGTCTTTATTATTCAAGGAAAAATGTATCAATTGTGAAAGAAGTAAAGATCTTAACCGCTGACCAAATTTTTATTGAAGTCTAGGGTATAAATCTCGCACTCGGACTCACTAAACATTGTACAGGGTTATTCATTTTGCGGTTTCGAAAATATACCGAAATTAAATGCATTGAAAATAATTTTTTTTCTTGGTAAAAATTTTAAAATTAAATTTTTTCCAAACTTCGAACACTTTATGGCACATATTGGATGGCGTCTCAGCCATAACTTGACAAATGTTGGGCCTTAAGTGCTCAAGAGTTTAAAATTTATCCGCATAAACGCGGTCTTTCGCGTATACTCACAAAATAAAGTCCAACGATGTCATATCGTAAGATCTCGGCCACCACCTGACATCGTCAAGACGAGAGATTACGCAGCCGGACAATTTGTATTCGTGTTTTGGAACATGTAGCAACATCGTACGATAGATTATTATCCAGTAATATGTTAATGGGAATAATATAGAAATTCTGCCAATAAAAATATTATACTGATGCTTTTTCAGGTAATTTTTATGTTACATTGCTTTTGGGCTTTTAGTTCTATGGAGCTGTCGCAGTCAGTGAAAAACAACAATAAGTGAAAGCGGCACACGTTAAGCTTAAAGGGATAACCATTGACTGGTAAAAGTAGTTTAATGAGGAAATGTAGTGATTTCCGAAATAGCAGCTATAATTTCTACCGTCCAAACTGTTGTAATTTTTTCACTATTCCAAAAAATATATGGTCTGAGACAGCTCCATATAATTAAAACACCAAAAATTTATAGTTATCAAAAAACCGATTTTCTAAAATTCACTTTTTGAAAAATATGGATTTAATATTCTGTTTTTAAAATATTGGTTAAACAATTCTCTTGTAAAATGTTTTCGAATTTTGATCAACAAAATACTAAATTAAAAACTCTGTATTAAAACTATACAAAAGTCTCTATTATAAAAGTATTTTAATAAGAATTTTGCGATATTGAATTTTAAAATGCGGAGCTAGCATTTTTTTTAATTATTTCATAATTCTGCTTTCTTAAATATAATACAGGAAAAAGTGTTGCTGCCATATTTGTTTATGAAAGTCATTTAAGAAAATCTTTATTTCTATGAAGATAAATACAACATAAAAAAAAAAGCCTTTACATATATTTAAGTACGTACACGCGTATCAAAAATACCATTTTTAATTTACTCCCAATTTATTCAATCAAAACAGTGGTTCATTGTGTTCACATAATGTTTATTTCATAAATGCTCATAAGAGAGTTCTCTGGCAACTCTCTTGAGGGCTAAATACGAGAGATTCCTTAGTTTTGTCGAATGAAACTTATTTCAGACTATTGAGTTGGCCTTGCGTGTAGACATATTTATTTATGTGCATGCACATACATAGGTTTGGTGAAATAAAACAAACTGTAATTCAGACTCCACCAACGACTACCTTGATGAGGTGACCAGACTCATTGTGATAAGTTTTAACTGCGGTCGAATCGTACTATACGAGTATTCAAAAATCGCGCCACGCCATTAGTTCTGCTTTCTACAGACTGGATGAGGAAGCAAACAGTCAGCGCATGCACATCTTAGCTACCACGTCATTGTTGGCAATCATAACTTTAAAGTTCTAATTTGGTCTATCTTCCTTTCCTGCTGTACCTCAAAGTGTACTCAAACAGCCAACGACATCAGTTCGACACCACTCACAGAAATTAAACAATACGCGCACTTCATTGATCGAGTCCAACTGGTCTAAGAACTGAAACCACATGATCAACCGCCTTAACTGTCCGTTTTCCTTCGAAAACGAAGAAGGAGCTGATGTTACCGTCAATGTCGATAGTTTCTGTACAATGCTTAGAGATATTCCAAATTTTTAAGAGAATGACATGGACCATATGTTGTTTCAACAGAATGGCGCTACATACTTCGCTGCCAACGTTATAATCGATATTTTGCCCAGTTTTCGGAACTCGCTTGCGATTCAACTCTGTTGGACTATTTTTTGTGGGGAACCGATAATGATAATTGCTACTACAACCATACGAAGACTGACTGACGAACAGAATTGGCTATAGAAGGGCTAGGCATGAGAGCCATATGAAAATTAAGACATTCCAATAAGGGCAAAAATTAAAAATGTGTACCTTTTCTAAAACATTCTAAAACGCATAATTTTTGTGGCCCACACACCTGGATCCCGTATTCTCTTGGTAGGCAGTCCAATCTGAAAAGAGCTAACGTTGCACATGATCCTTAGATCATTGTAAGTTTCCAAAGTTCTTTGTATTTGTAAGTTTTATTATGACCACTAATATACAGAGGGTCACATTTTCGAAAAGTAGACAGAATAAAAATCCCTCTCCCTACGCTATTTTTCAATCAGAATAAAGATTTCCAACTCATCTGCATCCAACAGCTGATTCAGCATCAAAATCTGCGGCGGTTTTTGCCCACCTGGATGACATGGGATAGCCTGTTCAAGATCCGAACCTGTTATTAAATTGTACAGAACTGCGATGTTTCCTTTTATTTTTTTGCCGTCTGGATAATGTTAAACTAGTTTGGTACCGAGTGGATCGACCACAACCTTCCTAATCCTAATTGAGCGTCAGTTTACATAGTTTTATAATTTTTGAGGGATACCAAATATAGTCATATTTGTATGGGGGCAGCTTTTCCTATTGCCAAAGACGATGTTATAGTCGACAAAGACGATGAGTGCTTTGACGATAGTATTTAATTTATCCTTATCTCTTATGAAGGGTTTACAGATAAGCTCACATCCGATCGTCGATATATTCATTTTATCAGGTTCCCACTACCATCCAAGAGTACCTCAGGCGGCATACTATCTGGCTACGCATAGATTTTGAGCGTTCCAACTCCAGAATCTGAACATGATTTGTTTTATACCTAAATTGTTCGCAGTTTCATAATAATATAAATAATAATAAATAAGAAATATGTTTCTTCTTCAGCTCTTGATTCACAAGTTTTTTTTGCTTTTCTGATTTTTTTCTTGCCACCTTCATAATCTCCGTCCCTAACGCTCTTTGATGTTTACGCTAATATGAGTAAACCATTTGGCTCTCTTTGCTGTACGATTTCAACTTCTCGCGTCTTCGACAAACTTGATTGGAGAGTTGGCAAGGCAAGTTCGTAGTGGTAGCAATGTTCTTAATTTTCGTTATTGTTGCTGCTTTTCTTTTTTGCCTTGACTGTTGTTAACGTTGATGTATGTAATGTGGCCGATGCCACAGACTCCTAAACGGCAGAGTTGCAAAAAACACGTTACACATCAGTGAAGAGCCACTGCTAGTGGTGGTGTTGGGGTCAAAGCCAAAGGCGATGCTTAAGCTGTAGTTTCACAGAACAAAGTAAGAGCCAAATGAAAAGAAAAAAAAATTTGTGAAAAGAAAACAAAGCCAAAACCAAAAAGAATGCAGAAATCAAAATTCCGTAATAGAGTTTTTAAATAAGTAATGTGAAGTTGTATTTGTTTTGAGTATTTTTTTTTTAATATTCGCTTTTTGGTTTTTGATTTTTCTACGTTTTCCATCCGGTTCCTATACTACTATACGTGTATGCAGGCGCACGACTGGTTAAAGGCTCAGTAACCAGTCCATAGTGGCAGCGGCCTGGCGACGACATTCAGTGTGCCAACAAAAGCCTACTCACACATACACAGAAGCAAACATAATAAAACAAACGAATTCAAGCCAAATTGAAACAAAAGCTAAACTACGCTGCTGCCAACGCCGCCATTGGCATCGTTTTCAATGCTTGTTTACTCAAAAGTTGAGTCAACTAAACGTTAAAATTTAGTCAGAAGCACGCCAATACGTGTATGCAATAGTGGAAAGTGCTCTACGAATTTGTGATATATTTTTCCTCGGTGCAAACGGCAACCTAAGGGCGTTAAAGGAGGCTCTGCTTGTGGGTGGGTGTGTGTGTGTGTGTGAGTATAGAGAGAGCTGGTGTCGGTAAACAACTGGCAGGCGTGTGGATTGAGTTGAGTTGAGTTGAGTTGAGAGTGATTGAAAATTGGTTTTTGAAAAATTTTCAACAGATGCACACAACGTCGTATACAGGGAGGGTGTTTTATGCAACACCGCAACTAACGAGCGGCCACTGACCACTCCAAAAATTGACTTCCCACCTTGGAGCCATTGAAAGGTTGCTGGTGGCAACAACGGAACGAGTTTGATTAAGTAGTCTCGTAAAGGTGAAAACAAAAGTATGCACAAATATATATTTTTTTTCTGTGTTTATGTTCATTTTTATTAATTTTTTTTTAAATTTTTTTTTTTTTTAATTTTTTTAATTATTTATTTTTTTAATTTCTCGTGTCCCGTCAGAGGTAATTTAATATTCTCCTCAAAATTTCGATTTTGACTCCAAAACGCCAAAACATTAATATAAATATTTAAATCGTTTCTTCTAAAGCAAATTGCAAAGTAAGTAGGCGGCTATTCTGGTAGATCAAGGTATGCACGAACTCATTTCTGTTACGTCGATATGTGGAAAATATGCACCGGGCAGGAGAACGATGTGAATATGGCTGAGCACATGTGGTTTTCTCGGAAGGGTGAACCTAAACTCAGCTGGTAAAATACTGAAACCTGCTCCATTGCTAGACTTTTTGTGCTTCGTGAGAATCGCGAAATTTTCTGGCGGTCTCACTTATCGGCTTTTTCCATGGAACTCAGATAGTCACTAACTCAGCCGGTACACATGAAGTCATTTTGTAAATTTCTCCTTATTCTTATTGCAAGAGCTGTATGGAATCATTGAGGTACTATCCCCTTAACTGTCCTGCTCTTGGGCGACGGAGGCTCATGCTTCTGGTTCTCTTATCTATAAAAATCCTCTGTTAAGCTCTTAGTCTTTTGCCTAATTGCAAATTGAGACAGCGATAAACTTGATCTGCTCCCCAGAACCTAACTTGACCTAATCTAAGAATTCAAATCAGTTCTTGGTAAATATAATTTTGTTATTTGTCCAGTGATCTCTGCTCATTAGAACTGTCCCTTAACCTTGATATTTTCCAAAGAGTTCTTGGCAAAGAAAAAAGGATAACCTACAGTGGCAAAATTCGAAATAGCTGACTAATTTTATATCCGACCGGTTCTAAAAATCAAACACATTGGTTTCGACTCTTATTCTTCATACTAACATCCGTAATACGCTATAATGTTTACGGAACTAGATTTCGGATTGATTTGATACCGTCGGTTTCTGCCAAATCAACCATAATACAATATGAATATCTGGCAAATTTCAAGTATTTTTAAGGACCAACACATGTACGAGTATATTTCGATCCAAAAAATGCTTGTTGACTCATTGGCGGCGACTGAGGGTCAATGGTAAGTTGGCTGCCAACTACGAGTATGCGCTATCCTCACCCGCACTAGCGGAATAACATTGAAGTTACTGCAAATACTGTGTCGGACCATGCAAATTAAATTATGTGTAAAGAGTTGAAATGGTTTACATGGTCAACACTAGAAAATGAAAACTGAGCCAATTAGTGAAGTTTTCAATAATCCCTTTGGCTGGTGTTATGTGTGTAAAACGGCTTCGTAATTACCATCATCACTTCGTCGACACTGCACTTCGTTATGCTTCATTCATTCACCTTCTTGTTCATAGTTATGAAAAGTTAACAGTTACAAGGAACAGCAATGACTTTTGCCCCCACATACAAAGCAGGAAATAATGGGGATTACGGTAACTATTACAAAACGGCTTTGCAGAAAATAATTACAGTTATTATTACTTTGGGGTAAATTCAATAGCATATTAAAGTCTAATTCGAAAGAAATTTTTAATAAAATGCGATGGTTGTTTAATAAGAAACTAAATTTAAAAATATTTTGTAGTTCGGTTGTAGATTGGTCTCCGGCCAAAAAAGAATAAAAAGAAATAGTGATAGGGCTTTCTATTAGTTAGTTTACGTTATAAAGATGACATTTTGTAATAAATAACGATAATGAGAGAAGTGTTGAAAAATTAACTCAGCAGTGTCTGGACGCATGTCAAAGATGAACTCCATCAAAGAGAAAATACGCTATATCCAACAATTTTTCTTTGGTAAATGCGAAAACGCAAGACAAACAGCCAAAAATGTGGATAGCGTAAATGGTCATCATATTGTAGCAGTGAGTCACGCACAGTTTCGGGTTCGTCGATCTCGTCCCGGAGCTTTCAATGTAAAAGATATACCACGGTATAGAAGGCGAATTGTAGAATATGTCAGCAAAAAAGAAATCGTCGATTCTGACGTTATACGAGCAGTATTTCGATTTCTCAGGTGCTAAACATTACATAAAACAGATTGGAACCACTTGAAAAAGGCTGCACCTATAAAGAAGTCCGATGTATAGGTGCCTCATAAGTAAACGAGAAAAAACCTCATAGACCGGATTTCCATCTTCGGCTCGCTACTGAATCGTCCCAAAATCGACCCATTTCCAAAGCGGATGTTGACTGGTGATGAAAAGTTGATCACCTGCAGCAACGTCAAACGAAAGCGGTATCCAAGCCAGGACAGACGACCAGTAAGGTTTTGTTATGTGTTGGGGGGGATTGGCAAGAAATCATTCACTATGAGCTGGTCTGTTACTGTTGAACTTTTAAATCGGATAATGAACTGTCAACAATTGGAGAGGATGAAGGAAGCAATCGCAACATATATTCACTAGCTGTATCCTGCAACGCTTCGCTGTCGCACATACTCATTGAAGAGATCAAAAATTATTCATAGGATATCTTTTTATCATAACTTTATGTACTCAATACTTGTGGGAATACAACATTTTTGGTTTTACCATTGACATTGGTCCACTTGACGGAGGGAGGAATAAATAATAATAACTTTTTGAATAGGTCAGTTCCTCGGTCCACTTTCCAGAGAGAAGAATAGTTTTCCTGCTTATCTAAGCAGAAAGCCTCTTAAAGTAAATGGAACCATAAAAAATAATTTTTTAGTAGGTCAGTGCTTTGCATACTTTCCGGAAAGAAGTGTGGTTTCCCTGTTAATCTTAGCAAAACGCCACCTATGTACCGAATTTAGAGTAAATCCAGTCTTAAATAAACTTGTTTCGAGTAGTTCAGTCCCTGGTCCACTTTCCGGAGAGAAGTGTAGTCTTTCTGTTAATCTAAGCAAAACGCCACCTATGTATGTACCGAATTTCAAGTAAATCAAACCGAAAATAAGATTTCTTCAAATAGGTCTGTCCCCGGACCACTTCCCGAAAACGTTCTTTCGGAAAAGCCTTCCCAGGAATCATAGAAGCAACCTGACGAAATTTCAACTCAGTCGGTCGGTAACTTTTTGGGTACAACTCGTGAACACGCCACGTATAGTTGGCCGTGCGAAAAATTTCCAGATTTATGCCACTGTTCGTGTGACCTTTTGATTGTCATCGCAAATGCAAGTTTCACTGGAAACTTAATACATTTGAACTGAAATGACAAATCCTTGGTGCTCAAAGGAATCCGCAGAATCAAGCATTCTGCCCCTTGTAAGTGTCTTTCAAAATTCTTGCACCTAATATATTATTCGATAGCTGCATCACAATTAGTCGGGTTCCATTACACAGTTTCGGCGCATGAAGATTGCGAAGCATTTATGGTATAACGCCAACCGATATAAGCGCGACCTTTTCGTGGCATCGTAACAAATTTCAATCTCTAATTGATCACTTTGTATGGAATACTGATAAAGTTTTCACTGAATAATTTTCAATAATTTAACTTTTCATTACCCGAAATAAAGGAAGCAAACGACAGAAATTGAACGATTCAAATAATTTACAAATCAGCTGAAGAAGTAGCACAACTGAATTCCAATGGAATTCCAATGGAATTCAACAAACTAAAACTGTTCGAATAATAAATAATCAGAAGGAAAATAAAATTAAAAAAAAAAACAAGATAGATTTGGAAAAAAAAATTTAAAAAAATATATATATCTGCGAAAATATATATATATATATAAATATGTAATATAAACATCAAATATACCATATTAGAGACAAGTTAGAAAATCTATTCGATCCCTTTCCAATATTCCCCACTGTTCTCAACCCAAAAAATGCAGGATTTCTTCAATTTGTAGTTGCATGGTATGTAGTTGCATGGTATGTACGAGTGCTTGCTTTACAACATTATTCTTATTTTTGTATTTTTTCATAAACTCATTGGCATGGTTGTGAAAAATGTTGACATTGACATTCTTCATCATCAACAACGAGTAAAAGTGGATGCACTGCAAAGTGAAGTAATATTTGCCATTATTACCTTGGCCAACATCACAAACAACACTAAAAAACTGTTATCAGATAATGTACATATATGGTAACCTCACTATATACCATATATATGTATGTATATGTCTAATATTTAGAACTCCTCGACTGCATTTTGATATTGAACAATAACTAAGCGGATGAGAAAGCCATCAAAGCAATGCCACAACGAAGTAGCGACATTGTCAAATGGAGTAGCTCGTCAATAAGCTATTAATAGATATACATACATACATACATGCAAATTGATTGAATGATAAACGGTCACACTTGATAGCACCCAATGCCAACATACTCCTCAGCATCCAATCTTAATATGTATTTATGTACCAACATCAAACGCTGAACCCGTATACTTAAGACGGCATTGATGATGACGGTCGCGGCGTGAAGCTGTGTGTCATCTAATGAATTAACGTGATGAGGATGAATAAAAAATGAACGAGGGAAAATCAATTTGCTATGTATTCATCAGCGCCGATTCGATATAATTGGTTGCATTGAGTGCAAGTAGGGTGGCATGGTTGGGCTGATGAATGAATAGTATGGGGAGCATGAAGACCGGAAAGTGGAAATAAAGAAATATGTAGGGCTTGAGGGTGTTACTATTTATTACAACATATTAGTGTAACATTGTTAGTGTGTATTGCAGGGTGAAACACTAAGTAATAGCGAGCACGTAAATGTGACTGCCAGTGTCAGTGGAAGGCGACCTCTAATTGTGTCGCAGTCATGAGTTGTTTGAACTGACATTTACAAGTAGTTGCAATATGTATGCACATCTATCTATGAGTATTAGTTTTCTGAGTATGTAGATAAGCAAATTTTGCAGCTATTCGACATATATACATACATACACGTATATATGTTACATTAGCGGAAACAATAAAAAGTCCTTAAGCTGCTCATGTCTCGCATTTCAAAGCATTTTATGGCGTCTATAATGGCTTCTAGCTGGCGCATGTGGGTGTTTCAATGGATTGTATGCATGTGGTAGTATCAAACAAATATAAAATGAGACAATTGTAGACAGTTATTTACTTTTGTACGATTTCACACAACGGGCGCACACAGTGAGCTTCCACAACTACAGGAAAGTAATTTTAATTAAAGGGTGTACATTTTTTCTTTACTTGGAACTAAACAAAAAATAAGTCATCAGGTGGTGTTAAAATGTACCCGTTCATTAAGCATTTATGCTAAGATTTGACCACAGGACAGGTTTTAATATATTTTGACAAGGTATTACCTAAATATATTTGACTCATATGGCGTTTTCTGCTAAGTGAACCCATTTCATGTTTTCCTTCAGAATCCCGGGGGTGTGAGTTTTAAATAGTGTACCTATATCAGGAACATTTTTGCAGCTGCGTTGGATTAAGCCTGCGTCAAGGGGTTCAACTAGTGTGACAGCAAAAAAAAGATGATTTTTGGAAAAAAAAAATTTCAAAGAAAACTTTTCCATTGTGTGCTATACAGTATGAAAGGTATATTTGTCTATAAATGAAGTATCGTTACATATTTTTTTGAAACGAAAATCTTGGATCCTTCATCAGACGAGATATGCACTATCCCGTGGAGATCCGAAAAACAAGTTTCCATTTTGCATATCTGCCTTCAGGGTACGTGAAATGAAAAAATACGAAAAAGTCGTTACAGGGAACTATAAAATTATCCACGATTATAGGTAAAAAATTATATAAAAAAACTGTCGTCTCTTGAAAAATTTACAATTTGAATAAAAAAAACCGGTATTTGATTTAAATACAAAAAAAATATTAAAAAAACGGCAAATATAATTTATTAGTTATAACTTCAATTCATTTTTAGTTTTAACAAGCAGGGGAGGCTACGTGCGTGTGATCAGATGATATCAAATTCGAGTCAAAATTACAAGCATTTTCATATTAAGTTTACAGAAGAGTAATTTGGAGTCATCTAATTGGGCATAATATGAGTTGTTGAAGTTCCTAGTAAGATTTTATTAAAAATTCATCGAAGGAATTTATGTTAAAATGATATTTCAAGAAAGTCTTTTACTAAGTTATAGGGTTTGAACTGAAAAAAATGGAAAATATAATTGTTTTCAGATTATCTTTAGAAATTTCTGCTACCAATTTATTAATTTTTATATTTGAAACATAAAAACGCAATTTAAATATTTAGCCTTTCAAAAAAGTCAAGTATGAATAATTAGTGGAAAATACTTGTTACTTGTGAAAAATCGCATTATATACGTGCAACCCTATATTTACCCTTTATACATTTGACTTAAGTCCTGCTACTGACTTCAGGCATATCAATTGCAATTTTGACAATTTGAAACGCAACGCCTACGCCAATGGCGATTGTATTGTAGTTTCCCACTAGGAAATCAATTCAACTAAAAACTTTAGCCCTGTTTTGGAAATTGAATAAAATAAAAATTAAAAAATAAAAAAACTAAAAATTAAAAAATTACTAAAAATAAAAATAAAAAAATTACTAAAAATAAAAATAAAAAAATTACTAAAAATATAAATTAAAAAAATTAAAAAAAAAAATTGGAAAAAAATATAAAAAAAACTAAAAAAAAACCTAATAAAAATCAAAAAACATAAAAAAAATTGAAAAAAACTGTATAAAATTAAAACAAGAAAAAAGGAAAAGTAAAAAAAAAATAAATAAAAGAAAATAAAAAAATGTAAGTAAAATAGAAATAAAAAACAAAATAAAAATAAAAAAAATTAAAATAAAATAAAAATAAAAATTAAATAAAAATATTAAAAATCCTAAAAAGCATTGTCATATACTACTCAAAAATGAAAAAGCGATTTTCCAAACCTAAAATATCAATGCATTTGTACATACATAAATGCTTGTAATATATTATTATTATTAAAATAAATTAATGCAAAATTTTGATTTTTTTTTTGCTATGTATGCACACAAGTATTCCATTTTTTTTTGTTAAATAAATGCGTACTAAACTACATAGTTTCACAAAAATTTTACTTTAATTACTATTGAGTACATAAATTTTGTACCTACTGGAGACTCCAATCCATATGTCTGCTTGCCACAGCCCAGCTTTTGTGGCTCTAATTCTTACTTAGCCTGTAGGCTTGAAAGCAATTGCAAAATCAACAAACAAACAATCATATACCTATATAAATACTACATACATACGAAAAATAGATGGTAAGGAAGTAGGTAAGCAATTGTTGCTAGCTTTTGTCTGTTTGAATATTTGTGGCGCTCTAAGCTCGCCTATAAATGAATTCTTAATTTACATCACAGTTGGAGCGTTTTCCATTAGGATTACTCACTCATTCGCATGACTTTGGTTAAGCGTTTACTTAGATATATGTGTATATATATACATACATATATAGGTGTGTCGTATGTACATACGTGTATGAGTATGTATGTTTAAATAACGTCTTATGCTATAAAACATGCCGACGACTCAAGAATTTGTAATCTATGCTGATATATACGAGTACGTATTGTACATTCATACATACGTGTATATGCATTTTCTTCTGTCTATATATATACATATAAACTTATTTTGGTAACTTCTTAAATTCCATTAGGTTTCATTTAATGCCACTTAAGCCATTTTACTGTGAGTTTGCAATTCGAAACATTTTCAACATTCCATAGCACCAACACATTAGCTATAAAGGAATTCATATATATGAGTGTATGTTGTATATAAATGCACATATGGCAGTATAAATATAAAATTACCCGGTAATATTCAAATTTCAGCGAAAAAAAATTTAAAGTAAAAAAGGAAAAAAAAAAATCGAAAATAAATATAATTTTCAATATACTTCTCTACTCTGCTCAGCTTATTTCGCCAATTATTGCATTAGAAAGTCTGGAGGATAAAAATACTATTACGTTGAATACTTATCCTCAATTCTAAACAAAAAATTCCAATGGGACAATATTAAAATTAATTTACAAAATAGTTTTGCAACTAACTGGGCTAAAGTGTGTGAGAGCAACGATTCCTCTAAAATCCGAAGAATATAAATTAATGAAAATTAATTCATAAATTTCGCTACTAGTTTAATGCTCAATTATTCAATTAAAAGAGATAAATGTTTAATTAACAGATTTTTTAATATTTAAATAAAAGGCAATTTAATAAAACTTACTGGAGCTTCACAAGCTCTCCTCCTCTAACTTCAGTATCTCCCATCAAGTTTTATCACTTATACTACATTTCTGATGTAATAATAATTTTAGAATAAGAACTTGAATAGAAATTTACTCTTCATAATTTTTTTATTGTAATTTTTCTCTTTGAACCACAGGAAAAATTAGTCACTAAATGAGTAGCTGTCAACCTACAGAACACCTTTTCAACTCACTTACTAATACTTAGATTATACTTTGATGTAGTATAAGATTTCATTCTTAGTATTAGTAAAGGTACAAATGAAATTCAAAGTATTAAGCTTTCAATGTAATATTAGCCGATAAATAAACGTGAATCTACTTAATTTAACAATAGCAACCCTTGCCTAGCTTTTTTTTTGTTTTTCAAATAAAGCTCGCATTAAATTATAAAATTGCGCTCATCTATTTTTCTTTTGTATGGTCAGAATTTCTTTTATGTCTTTGTCATTTATTATACAAGAGGTTTTTTTGCTTTTTCCATTTGACTATACAATTATATGCATACGTGAAAAAAAAATAAATCACTACATATGTAGAAAAAAATTGAAAAAGTTTACTTGTAATTAATTTGCGGCAATAATTTATGCTAGCTACTTTCACATATCTACATATATGTATTTATATGGTTGATTGAATATTTATTTACACAAAATAATTTATAGTATATTTAGTTAATGTGGTTTTTATGTTTTGAATTACGTTATTTAAATTAATTAATTTGTTTATGCAAAAGGTATGGGCTGTGATTGTTTACTGTAACTTTTTTATGAATATTATCTATTTACTAAAAAGAAATTTTCTATTTTTTTCTGCTTTGTTAAAAAAAATATTTTTATAAGCTATTGATTCTTCTGGCTCAGATTACAATATTTGTAACAAAATTGGCGATTAACTGTAAATACCTACCAAAATAAATAGAAACTATTGATAACACCAAAAAAAAACCACGAACAAAAAATAAATTTAAATAAAATTAAATTATATAAAAAAATAAAAACAAATAAAATAAAATAATATGAAAAAAAAAACAAAATAAATTAAACAAAATAAAAAATAATAGTATACAAATTAAAATAATCAAAATGAAAACAAACCAAAAATGAAATAAAATAAAAACCAACTAAAGTAAAGAAGTAAAGAAAAAAAATAAAATAAAAAAGTAAAAATGGAAAAAAAAGTAAAAAAAGGAAAATAAAAAAGGTAAATAAGGAAAATAAAAAGGTAAAAAAGTAAAATAAATAAAAAAAGCAAAAAAGTAAAATAAATAAAAAAACAAAATAAATAAAAAAAGTAAAGTAAATACAAAAATTAAATTAAATGAAATAAAACAAAATAAAATAAAATAAAATAAAATAAAATAAAATAAAATAAAATAAAATAAAATAAAATAAAATAAAATAAAATAAAATAAAATAAAATAAAATAAAATAAAATAAAATAAAATAAAATAAAATAAAACAAAATAAAACAAAATAAAATAAAATAAAATAAAATAAAATAAAATAAAATAAAATAAAATAAAATAAAATAAAATAAAATAAAATAAAATAAAATAAAATAAAATAAAAAAAATAAAATAAAATAAAATAAAATAAAATAAAATAAAATAAAATAAAATAAAATAAAATAAAATAAAATAAAATTAAATTAAATTAAATTAAATTAAATAAAATTAAATTAAATAAAAGAAATAAAAAAAAAAAAATAAAAAAAAAATAAAAAATAAAATAAAATAAAATAAAATACAAGAAAAGAAAGGAAATGAAAAAAATAAAAAAAATAACATAAAATGAAATAAAATAAAAAAAAATAAAATTTAATAAAAAAAAAATAAAACAAAATAAAAAAATAAAACAAAATAAAATAAAATAAAAAAAATTAAATGAGACAAAACAAAATAAAATCAAAATAAATAATGACATATTCAACAAAAATAAATTAAAACAAATTAAAATAAACTGAAATGAAATGGAATAAAATAAAATATTAAAAAAAAAATTAAATTAAATTTAAAAAAAAAAATAAAGAAATTAAAAAAATAAAATAAACCAAAAAAAAACTTGAAAAAAAAAAAATAAAATAAAATAATATAAAAAAGTATAAAATAAGAAAACATAATAAACTATAAAAATAAATTGAAATAACATAAAATGATAAGAAACAAAATATAAAAAAATAAAATAAATGAAATAAAATCAAATGCAATAAATAAAAAAATTAATTAGATATAATAATCTATTATGAAATAAAATATAACAAAATGATCTAAAATAAAGCAAAAACAATATAAAAGAAAATATAAAAGTAAAATAAATTAAATAAAACAAAATTAAATAAAATATAATAAATAAATGAAATAATCTAAAATGAATAGAATAAAATAAAGTATTATGAAATAAAATATAACGTATTGATCCAAAATCAAACAGAAATAAAATTAAATTAAATAGCATAATAATATAAAATGAGTAAAAATAATATAAAATAAAAATAAATATAATAAAATAAATTAAAAGCAATTAATCTAAAATAAAATAAAAATAAAATAAATTAAAATAGAATAAAATAAGAAAAAGGAATGAAATGAAATAAAAATAAATTAATTTCAATTAATTAGAAAAAAATAAAATTATTTAAATAAATCCAAAAAAAAATTTTAATTAACAATTATAAAATAGTAAAATAAAATAAATGTAAATTGAAATAAAAAGGTAAAATAAATAAATAAAATAAGTAAAAGTAAAATGAAACAAACTAAAATAAAATAAAACAAAGCTAAAAGCATATAGTAAAAACAGAAAAATAGAATAATAAAAAATAACATAAGAAAAGATCGTAAAAAGAAACTGAATAAATTTAAACAAAATAAAATTAATGGAAACCAAATAAAATAGTACTAAATTTTTTCTTATTTGTTTAAAACTAACACATGCACATCCTATTAAAGCTCTGGAGCCTTTTCTGAGCCCACAGTCAAAAAATTTTCAAATGAAGTGTGAGCCCTTTGTATAGTATTAAAATTAGCCAATAGATCACAAAATTTGTTTAAAAGAAATTGGTTTTGATTTAGTTTCCTTTTTTGTTTTAAAGTAAAATATTATAATATTATCAACATTTCCTTAAATTGACTGATGAGTTCACTTCATCTGCTCAATCGATATATGTATTTAATTGAAAATAATCAAAATTGCAACACTTAACAGCCGGCGATAAAATGATTTGCACCAATAAAATGCTTAATAAAGCCAATCAACAGAAACAACAAATGCCCATGTGGTAAATCAAGTAGAAATTGTATTAAGTGAAATAAAGCAAAACATTTGCAGTCATTATTGTTCTGAGTATACCATATATACACGTACCTATACGTGTATGTTGGCAATTTTCGATTAAGCGTAAGATAAAGAATTATACACTTCTTGTGATTGTGGTGGCTGAATTCTAAAGTGAAGTGCACTTAAAATTATTTAACGTAAAAATAAATTTTATTATGTGTATGTACTCAAATGACGTACATGTGCTAGTGCTTGGAATTATAATAAATTAAATGAAATTGAAGAGTCAACGCTGTTCAATTGACAAAATGATCTTCTATACTTCTTTGTGCTCATACGCATATCATATGTATGCATGCTAGGATTATAGAGAAAAGGGTTAGCACAACCGTTACAACCGACCATTTTTGTCATATTTTCATCAAAAGAACCTATGCTCGATTTAAAAATATGTGTTTGAAGTCAATAGCATAAATATACGCAGGTAGAAGTTTCCGAAATCTAGAATTCAGAAACTAATATTTATAATAACATTTTATTTTCTGATCGACTGATTCCATAAAAGCTGTATATTTCAAAATTATTATACAACTCTGTCATCTCCTTCAAAGTAATCCCCTTGGGCAGTTATACAACGATTCCAGCGCGTTTTCCATGCTTCGGAACATTTCTGGAACGCTCCGACTGGGATATCCGCGAGTACCCTCGTCACGGCCGCCTGGATGCCCTCAATCGACTCAAAATGGGTTAGTTTGACCACCGATTATGTTCTAAGGAACAAAAAAAAACACCCGGTTACATTTAGGGCGCATAAGGCGCTTGTTGCAACACGGCGATCCCTTTAGAGGCCAAATACTGAGACACGCTGAGGACGGTGTGGCACGGCGCGTTGTCGTGATAAAGGATCCAGTTACGAGCGATATCTGGGCGTACCCTGTAGACTCGTTTTCACAATCTTTCGAGTACTTGGTGATAGTAGACTTGATTTACGTTGGAAGAAATTCTTTGTGGACGATTCCACGGCTATCAAAAAGGGGAATAATCATCGTTTTCACCTTCAACTTGCTCATGCGAGCTTTACTTAAACGTAAACTCTTTTAGCGTACGTTCCCGAAGCTGTTTCGCCCAATTTGGCGCAAAATATTATCGCGACGCGTTGTTCTTGATTTTGTTTTTCCATTTTCGTGACGAGCACCACGAACACACGTTTACTCAGCACGACACGGCAGGCGAACTAAACAAGCTAGAGCAGAGAACTTATAATAGTTTAGTTCGCCTGCTCTGTCGTGTTGAGCGATGGCAAATATATCAATGGAGAGGAGAAGGATGCCGGAAGGGAAGAGAAAGGGAATTCGCAGAGTTACCATAGATACCTTTTTGCCTATGCCAATGTGTGAAGAAAAATTTTCATTCCGGGACCGATCTATCTGGAAGAAGCTTACTCGTGTTTATGGCTCTATTTGCTTGAAATTTGGACCATATAGCCCCTTACCGAAGCTAATATATTCAAAACTTGTATACATGTTTTTCATATATTTTAACATAGTAGTTTATAAGTTATTATAAACAAGGTATTGTAAAATAAAAAACGTTAAAAGTTAATGAAACAATCTTATTAGAACCACCTTAGACTCCCATGCGGACGAAGCCGCGAGCAACCTCTAGTATATTATAATTTAGCTGTTGGCGTCATCTTATCGTCTGTAAACCATCCAACCACGCGAAGTTTCAAAGATCAAGACGCCCCACGTCACAGATAGAACAAAAAGTTGAACCACAAATAAGTCAAAGCCATTTCATATATTTTTCAATAAAAGATATTGTAATTATTCGATGCCGGTAATTAAGCGATATAATAATAATAAATCTTTCTATTCAGAAGAGAAGCAAAAACAAAAATATAAATTTTATGTAAAATCCGAAATTCTTGGGAAGAATTTTTGAAGATAATCGAAACTCTTCAAAACATGAGTAGTATGTATATATATGAATATGTATGCACCTATAACGCAATTAAACTGCTCGCAAAACACTCTGTGTAAGAGTTTTTGCGGTGAAAATAATTTAAATAGTGCACAAGCCTACTCGTACACACATTTATATCATAGAGAGGACAATCGAGCTGGACAGTCTGTGGTCGAAGCAAATGCTTAAATATTATAATTGCTATTTGCCTATCAACTAGACTTTGGCTACGAGCATATAGATGAATATAATATATAGTATATGCATATGTAGGTATTTACTCGTGTATGCATTTAATTGTCTGTACACGCCTTTGGCTTAGCTGCTGCATGTCTTACTATCTCTCGAGCAATTCATAAAAAAATACAAAATTTTAAATTTTAAGGTTTCATTGATAACACATGTTTTCGAAATATATGGACTATTAAATAAAGTTTTATATAAAATTTGGTTATTTGCAAATGTAAAATGGAGCAATAATATTTTAATTTCAAATTTTTTAAAATAATTTTTTTTTATTTTTATATTTCTTATAATTTTTTCCAACAAAAATAATATGGTGACCCTATATCATCGTACCTCCCAATAAACTTAGAATTATATTATTATTTTGAAACATATGTAGTGAGCATCGGTACACACTGTATAACTCTAAAAGTCGGTATGTTTGCATATTTCCACATTCTAACAGAGTGTTTTGCAAATTTATATACTAGAAAATTAAGTGAATGCTCATTAATAAGGAAGCTGTTAATTCCGAGCCTAACTGAGACAATGCAAACCATGTTGCATAATCTGTGGCAACATGCGAGTATAATATAAGTGGTCATGTGGTATAGTTTAAGTTAAAGTCAATATATGTACATATATATTGTACATGCAATTTACATAATATCATATTAGAAACCTTCGAGGTATTCACCTAAGCAGATAATAGTTAATATGAATAGGCACATACATACCTACAGGCTTATGTTTATTCTTCTAATTAAATATCTCTGTTAGCTTAGTATCGACCTAAGGCTCAACAAATTAATTTTTAATCTGAAAAGCATTAACGAAACACAATGTGAAAATGTAAAATTCGTAAATTAAAAATTAAACACAAATAAATATATAATAGTCAAATGTTATCTCTATTGGCAAAAAAGTGGGACAAACGAGTTTCACAGGCTTCTCTTGAGACCAATTTTTTACCAGCTAAATCATTCGTCATAGACAGGAACAGATAATAGACCTTTGATGCGAGATTCGGGTTGTAAGGTGGAAACCTAAAAAACCCCAATCAAGCTCTCGGAGCGGTCAAACTGCTGTTAGTACAGGTACGAATTAAGATTACACGGTGTGTCCCAAAAATAACCGAACATTATATTTAAATCATACAACATACAGCGCCATCTATTGAAAATTTGCAACATTAAAAAGATACATTCATCCTCTTTCAAACGCACCTGACTTCATGTAAGTCGGATGACAGATGTAAAAGTGACAGCCATTTCAATAAAATCAAAAGTGTGCTAATGGTTCCAAAATAAAATGGAACAAAGAGCAAATATAAAATTTTGTGTCAAACTTGAAAAAAAATTGAAATTGAAGTTTAAAAAATTAAAAAAAAAAATTGAAAAAAATGAAGCAGCCGTAACCGAGGTACTGAAGAACATTTCTATAAATGACATAAAAAACTCTATGCATGCGCTGGTTGATCGTTCCAAACGTTGTGTTGAGTCAAAAGGAACCTATTTTGAATAAATAATAACTTTCAAAGATAATATAATGTGTATTTTACTATTTTATATCCAAAAAGTTCGGTTATTTTTGAGATACACCGTGTATGTGCTTAGAGGAGCAGCTCTTAGCCATCAATCCTGGCTTGGAGACCGTTCGTGTCGGCTCACTACCCTTCGATCACAATCGTTTTCGTGTGACGTTGCTGTAAATGTTACACTCTTCATCACCAGTCCTCATCCGACACCCGTACATCGAGCTCCTTTGCGTAGCCAGCCCTTTTCAAGTGGTTCCAAAATGTTGTTTGTGCTTAAGTTCCCGGCCATAGAAATAGTAGTATTGTAGTATTGTACAGAAGAAATTGCTTCGTTAAAACGCTGTCAAGAGCAGCCGCGAGCTAGGTGTACGGAATATGGATTGGTTAGCTATGTTAGATATAGTATTTTGCGTAGAGAAAGAATGTTTCAAAAATTATTATAAAATTATTAACATTTTTTATATTACTAAAACTTTACATAGATACCCCTCATTATCGCATTGTACTCGCTTCAGTACAAGTCCAAATAGACATGTCTTGAAAATTTTCAGCTATTATTTTTTAAGACGGAGTTAATTAATCATTTTAATGAACGCCTTATCAATGAATTTAAAAAAAATGGTTTTATATGTGGTTAGAATTTAATGGGTTAAACGCAAGCGAAGAGGTTGGTGGAAAAGTTGTGTTGTGTCTCTTTATTGTAGTGGAGCAATCTTTTTCGTACCAGCTGTTCTTCTGACTTTATAGAAAGTCAATTGTTTGATATCGTGGACATAGCAGAAGATTGATAGTTAAACATAGTCCTAACAATTGTTTTTCATATAGTTACTTTTGTCGTTATATCTTCTTTTTTGGAGCCATTTTTTCTTATTTATCGTTAGCTTTGAATCCACGGAGGTTTTAGCAAACTTTTGTAGGAGGATACTTGAGCACAGCCCTGTAACTATAACTACATACCCAGATTCAAAATTAAGCCCCATTATATCCTATTGTTCGACTCTACCACCTCTAAGTTCTTCTACTCTGCTCTAGTTAGAGCCGCTCTACTCTATTCCCAGTTTTATTGATCATACTTCTTATTAGTCCTATTTGATCTTTAGAAAATTTTGATTTTTGGGTTTAATGAAAAAAATTGATAAACGTACGTAGAAGAGATCCCGTACTAAAATGAAAATTATTTATAAATATTCCCCATTTGATGGATGGATGGCAACAGTACGTAGTATCCTGTTGTCGCAGATTAGTGTGTTATTACACTCGTATAACGTATAACGTACAAAATACCAATGAGTAAGCGCCTAAGCTTATTTGTGACATTCAGCAAATTTTTGTAATTTTTCTTATTGTTGCATCGGTTAGTTAGTAGTTAATGTAATGCAATATTTTGAAGTGAGCAGCAGTTTCGGTTTTATTGCAGAACATTATTCCTACCACACGTACGTGTATATACATATTTATGTACTGCAAATATTTCTGCGGACGTTTTAGCTCAATATGCTGTTGCATTATTTATCTCCACTTATGTATTGTATATCTGTTTGTAATTTGAAATAAGCAGCAGTGCGTATTTCACATTTCACATTTTTATATTTGAGCATCCGCAAACAACAATCGTGCAAAAGCAATAACAATAAAAATAAAACCAAATTCACTGCCCAAAAACGTTGCAATTTTGCCATTTAAGGCATGTAAATGCCATCGAAAATGCACATACGAAATCGTTAACCGGATCACATTTGCGCAAAACACACACTCATGCATTCGTAAGCAAACCGGCATGTTGTACGAGTATATCCACGTGACTAGGATGGTGCGGCAAGCGGAGGCCTTCAAAAATCAAACAGCAGTGAAGCATTTACACAAGCTGAACCACTGCACACAAATGGAGTGAGGGCAGGGCAAGAGTAGAAGGATTTGCCAAGTCCTACCGATACAATGACAATGTCACTGTGACAGTGCATACGTCAACTCGTGTATATGTTGTGAATGTGAAAGAGCACTTGACATCTCTGCCAAAAGCATTTAACCAGCAATACGAGAATTCAGACTCTGCACAGCATCAGCCCATTGGAACAGCTAGCTGGCTGGATCAGCGATGGATGGATATTTGGTTGGTTACATCGGTCAATCGGCCAATCAACCATGGGACATCGGATCATTCAATCGAACAAACGGTCAATGTTACGTGCGTTTAGGTCAGTTGGTGGCGAAGCACACTGAGCGAAAAAATTTTTTGAATGTTGAAGAATAACAAAAAAGGAAAAAGAGAAACAGAGAAAAAGAGGAAAAAAGGTGGCATCAAAATCACACACAGAGAAAAAGAACAAACCACTCGAGCTCTTCTACGGGCATAATACAAGCCGTTGCAAGGTCTAACGCCTTGAAATGGTTGCTTTCCTGTATAAAGCGTTTGTTAAGGGAATGCAGCTACGGAAGTATGGGTTTTAAAAGTGGTACTGAGATGCATTTGAGGAAGAAAAATAGAGAGATTGCTTGCAGTTATATGCGAGTTGTGTTATCTTTTAATGCAATCTGTAAAATAACCGTGGAAAATAAATAATTAAATTGATTTCTCTGGTTCATCTTTGAAGAAATATGTTCCGAATGTTAAAAGTATGAGATTGAAACGAATCTAAAATCTAGTTAAAACATCAGCTTAAACGCCTCATAAGTTCGGAATGTTAACTGCGTGTTTTTCCTGGGATAAAAACATGAATTCATCATCAGTTCAAAGTCGTTACAATAGATTCGTGACCCAGACCGGGAAGACGGCTTAAGGTACTAATATATGATATTTGACAAGCCTACAGTTCTGTATGTAACAGAACTTTCTAATATCCCATATAATAATTTTCATTGTAGAACCACAAATTAATTCTCGACATTTTTAGTTTGAGCTAAAAGGTGAACTCCGGGTTATCGCTGTGGTTCGCTTGCCGGGTGACGGGTTACGCTAAAGCAATTTTCGGTCGAGCTCATCCTCCAATTTGTGGTATGCGTCTTGATGTTTTCCAACAAACGGAGGAACCTACTGTTTATTCTAAGCCACCACCGAACAGTCGATGGATTTTTATGAGCAGATTTTATTTCATGTCAAAAATACACTAGGGGGCCTAACATTCACTGCCGAGGGACGACCACAATTAGAAAAATTAATTTCCTATAAGTTTGGATGTTGCTCGATCCAAGACTCGAACTCTGGTCTTCAGAATGGCAGTACGTATTGCTAACCACTCGGCTTTTGGGGCCACGGATGACTGATTACTGCAGAGAAATACTATGATTTGGAATTCGTTTCAATTGGTTGTACTTGCCCGTCTTCATAAGTGTACTCAAAGGCAAAGCGAGAATTCTAGAGGTGGTGTGGGTCCTTGCCAACTCGTAATAGGATGGCGGCGGTAGGCGGGGAGTAGTACAACCTTTCAAGAGTAGCAGTAATTGCTAGCCGCCTCTAAATGCATGTTCTATCTCTATTAGCGGAGATAAAAGTACCTCATCTATTTATATGCCAGCTATATGCTGCTCAGCAGTCGGCTGATTACTTTACGCTTCTTGGCCTCCTACTGGCATTTTACACAAGCAGTTAGTTTTGTCCATTGCCATATCTAATATTACTACTGTGTGATGTATATCTTTTGTGAACAGAGCGATATTTGGTTGTATTTATAGATATAAAATATGATAAGTTGTTGTGATATACTGATTTGGTTATGTTTTACCATCCCCAAAATGCTCTTATATGGTATATCAACATAGATAGCGTAATCAATCATAATACTTCAGACGTAAAATTATCCCTCTAGATTTTGGCACTCTGGCACCAGAAGAGTGGTACTACCATCTTTTGTAACAAGCGGTCATCTTGCGCATCCAATTTCTGCGAAATTACAGCCAATAAGCTTATTCATGTCTATACATGCAAGTGAACTAAGTGTTGTTACATCAATATTCCTTGGTGGCCTCTTATTATACTTCGGAGAATCAATGGTCTTTTCTTTCTCTATATCCTTCGTGAATGTCTCTTCATCCTCGCATTGACCAAAGTCAATATCTGCCGCTTCCTTCTCATAGACATGGCTATAGCTCTGTCTTACTTCCGTTTGTAGATAATCTTCGCTTTGCCAAATCCTTTTTGATGGGCTATATAGTCCCATGCTGACTCTTTACTATTTGTAAATTTTTATCCTTTGGGATTTATTAACTAATTCCACTTCTGACACTACATTGTAAGGAATTTCGATAATACGCCTCCTTTGAGTTCGATCACTGGATTGTTTTAAAAAAAGTTGCAAGATATGTTTTACCATTTCTTATTAGTAAAGTACTAAATCAATGTTTGTTTGTTACTCAATAAATAACAATTCGCTTTACTATACACTAAGACTAGCTGTATAACTCCTTATAAACATACTATTTATTTAAACAATTTACTCTGCTTCATTTATACCGCTGTTGTCAGTACCGAGTTCCATACTCAACATGAATTGCCAGCAGTGCGCGCTTCACTCTTACATAGATACAGATTGTTCGCATGCATCTTCTAGAAGATTCTGTTACAATGTTTTCGATAACGAACATGAATATTATACACGCACTCTATCTAGAACATACTTTAGTTAACGGCCTCTCCTTCTCACCTTACATTCGTATTTGGTATTTTCGCCATCATAACTTATATTGTCACATGCAACGATAGATCTCGGTATTTGCTTGGATAGCAAATAAAATTTCTCACTGTGTAATTTGGCTGACTGCAGAACGTATTGCTCAATACGGCATTCTGTCAATACTCTTTTCGATTCGCCATGTACCGTTTCCAGTTTGTCTTTTATTTTTGTTGTTTTTGTTGTAGTCATTCGTACTTCAACAATAATATTCTGTGTGTGTACAAGTTTTTATGGTAAGTTTGTCGAAACGATTGCGCTTGTGTTTGTACACATGTTCCACAATGTACACATACATACAAACACATATACATACATACACGTCTGCATACGAGAAATATGCGGACATTTGCTTTAGCGATTTTCGTTTATTTATGCGCTTTCCAACGCAAATAATGCGCACTGCCGCCAGTGCAAAAAAAAGTATAGAATGACAATTCCAACAACAAAAATAAAAACAACAGAAAATATGCATTTAGCTGACAAGCGTGCCTTTTCTCGTTGAGCCAAAAGCAGTAAAAATAGAGGCAAAAGTAGCAGCAAATACACGAACAACAATAGGAGCAACAATAACAGTAACGCTACCAAATAGTGCAACCAAAACAACTAAGCCAAGAGCTCGCTCGTACGTCATCGTTTGGTTGTTGAGTTGCATGCCACATTTTCCAATGCCGCAAGTAGTTGTCGCTGTTGGTGCTGTTGCTGTTGGTCTCTAAACTATTTAATGTAGGTGTTGTTATTGTTGCTTTTTGGTAAGTCGAAAGTCCATAATCAGCGCTTTACTTTTTCCATATTTTTTTTTTGTTTTTTTGGTTTCACTTCCCACGACCATCATGGCACTGACAGGCAGCAATGGTCAGAAGTTAACTTCGCTTCCTCGTTGTTTGGGGCAACAACAAATACGGTAGTGATATTTAAAGCAAAAGAAAAAAAAGGACAACAACAGAGCGCAATGGATCAAAAAATCAACAACAAAGATACACAACCATTCAGTCCGTCATCGGTCAGTTTGGTCACTGGCATTCATCACGGCACATGTGTGGCTCACACAAACATCGACAACTGACACTGACCAGCAGTAAATACAAAAAAAAACTCTACTGACACTCACTCACGTTCATGTACACACTGTGAGAAAAGACAGCGACATTGCAGTTGCACTTTGAAATGATGAAATTTTTAAAAATTCACACACTAAACCACTGCATATTTGGCCTGGAGTATATTTATTTGCTCCGAAACATTTCGTCGCATGAAAATAAAATAAAAATGTAACGCTCACATTAATAACTTTTTCTTCGGTTTTTATTAAAAATTCCCTTTGACTAGTACGAGTATGAAAAATATATAATTTCTTTGGTAAGTTTAAAAATTTTCCTGTCATTCTACCTCAACTTTCGGCCACAGTGACGCACCGTGCAAAATATCTACGTTTTTGGTTTGCAGATTCCATAGTGTTGTATGTATGTGAAGTTGGTCGGCGGTTGTGTTTGATACACATTAATCCGTTCAGTAAAAATTCGGCTTGACTTTTAAAGTAGCTGAACACAGTGTACTGGGTGTAGCCAAGCTAGTTGGTATGCAGTTACAGTCGCGAGGCTATACTCAATTCCTACTCTTACGTCCACGTCGAAAATACTGGAAACGTGAGCAACCCTTGTGGAGCCTTGGGTCACGGCTAAAAGATAGGAAGCTTCGGTGGAGGTATTGGGCTTATGAGTTCGCTGCCATCCAAATGCAGCGTATGCTTATCAGAGGTGCGGTTGCGAGCGGGCGTGGGTCTTGAAGCAAGCGGCTCGCTATATAAATGTGTAAAAAAAATTAAACTTACGCGCCTAGCGAAATGAAATTGGGCTTGGGGTTTGCAACGTAGAAACCAGCTCCAAAGAAAAATAAAACAACGCCTCGGGTGCGATACCCCTTTTTTGATGACGACCCCCGCAAACGAGCTGGGGATCACTATTTGAGAGCATGCATATGGAATGTTTGGTGCCTTAATTGGGAAGATGCCGATGTGATGCCGCTGTCCAGTTTGTTGATATTCTCGTAGGAATAAAGGATGACATCACCGCCGTCCAAGAAGTGCGTTTGATGGGACACGGGCGGAAGTTAGCAAGTCCTTGTGACATTTACTACAGCGGCTATATAAAGAAGCACAAATTTGGTATCGGATTCGTGGTGTGAAAAGGGCTCTATCGCCGAGTGCTGGCATTCGGCCCGATGTATGAACGTATAACTACAATTCGCATCAAAGCGACGAGAAGGATGATTAAACCAATAATACCTTTTATGAGCGTCTGGAAAGAAGTACTCATGAACGCTGCCCCCGCCAATATGTGCAAATCGTGCTTGGCGACTTTGATGCCAACGTGGGTATCTTCATCACAAATGTCGGAAAATTCAGCCTCCACAACGAAACAGCCCAAAAGGGGTTGAGGCTGACCGACATTGCCGGGGTTCGAAATATGGTTGTCTGTTGTACTAGATTATACCACAGGAAAATTTATTAAGCTTACTTTGAGCGCCGTCGTATCGGATGTTGACACCGTCTACACTTCTGTTTCATATACTACGACGTGAAAGATGAGTGACTTGTACAGTTTACTTTTGGTTCATCGAGAGAGGTGTTTACTTTTCAATTGCTTACTCTGTTCGAAGTAGCACCTGTTGGATTTGTGTTAATGCTGGTCCCTTGATAGGCAAAATTATCTACGATCTCGAAGTTATGACTGTAACACGGACGTGGGAGCCAAACTGTTAATGCGCCGTTTGTTTGTTTGAAGGCAGGAGATATTTCGTTTTGCCCTCGCCCTTAACCAGACACAGTTGCTTCGCTTCTTTGTCTAGCTTGTTTAAGGTAGAACTAACGGCCTTTCATATCAATGCCTTCGGTATACGCCAGCAGTTGGACATTGTGTTAGTGATTGTGGCTTGTCTATTTCGCTCTGCAGGTCTTATTACTTTCTGCACCAACACGAGAAGGAGTCACGCTGTCTGAAATCCCGTTTAGTATCGAATGGCTCGGAGAGGTTCTTCCCAATTCTGACTGCATTTCTGGTGTTTCCAGCGTCAGTATTCAAGTTGGTACTAATTTTTATTCCAGGGTATGGAGAAACATATACATAAATAATTCTTTGAGCCCAATATATGTAAGTCAGCAATCATTTCAACCAATTTTCTTTTTATTCCTAATAGTTCCCGAAGATTTTTATTTCGTGCTCTGTCCTTAAAAGGTAACCACGGGTTGTAGCATCCATTTATATTTTTCCTCCATACTTCCAAGTCATAACAAGAAACCAGCAGGCACACGGAATTGACCAACTCAATCCCATTGACTTATCAATCGACAGGAACGTGAGCGGCTGTATCCAGGCGTCAGTGGACGGTGTGCCTGTAAAATTTCATTTCTCTCTGTGGTGCGCATTTTAATCGCATTTCCGAGTTTTTCGCCAAACGAAAACACAAACATGAAACTCAGGCATACCTACAGACAAGCTTACATTTCGAAACAGAGAACCAGCAGTAGCAGCAACAACACACACCTACTCATGACCGTACCCCTTCCAAAACCCCCACCGCTACGATCTACAACCAGTGTGGTTATACAAACCAAGGGGATTCTGGCTCTGGCGCAATTATTTATGCTGTTCCGAGAAGGGGAAACATGTTTCGGCTTTCGAAAGGAGATTCAACGCGCGCAATTTGCCTGAGGTGCGATACACCAACTGCCAGCGAGCACTGTAGCTTGAGTAAAGTAAAGAAAAAAAAGGTTATATGTATAAAGCAAAGAATGTAAAATAAATAAAACAAGAAAAAAAATATCCACAACAACAAAAGAAAAATAAGCATTTGCTGTTTATTGTGCTGCTGCTAAAGCTCTGTATGGTGGTGGTTTTGGTTGGTGTATAGTGTAAGAGATCATCGTTTACGGCAGCAGCGCAACTGACATGCTATTATTGTTGTTATTACAGCTGGCGGGCATATCAAATGCTGGAACATTGAACAAGGGGGCGGAACGGGCAGTGCATATCAGCTGCTGGTTAGGTGCGGCGGCGTTGAAGGTTTAAGTTTTTATTGGATATTAAAAGATGATGTCAATTAAAAAAATTTACACAAGAAGAATAATAAAGCGCATAGACGTGCATGCACTCTCACACACATACACATACACATACATACTCGTATGTATGCAAAACAGTGGACTCATGGATTATTCCTTGTAAGTCACCACCAACTTATAATAACTGCAAACGGTTGCGAGCACCAATTAAAGATGAGAGGATATAGTGACGAAAAATAAATATTATTATGGCTTTTATGCAGCAGCAAGAAGAAAAAGAAGAAGAATAAACGTATTTAAATTGAATTGAGCTGGAAAATTGTAAAGCGTGCAAGCAGTAAAACCCGAAAGTTTAAGTTGAAATTCAATTTGGTATTTACAGGTGGTGTTATGGCATGTCGTACATACATACATACATACTCATATGCACATAAATGAGTTTTAACTTTACCCAGTGGCAAACGGTAAAGCTTTGGAAGCGAAGAGGTAAAGTGAAAACTATGTGGAAATCCGCGGCGCATGTTTAATGACCCAGTGTTTTGCTGGTAAATATACTCGTAGTCAAAAATAAGAAAAAACCGTATTATATTTTGAGTTATAATAATGGTTTTTTTATTAATAAAATATCTGCTAAATACAAGATTACCTCTGTGATGACGGGGTGTGGCAGTGGAACATCTGTAATACTCAAGACATAAAATGACAATAAACTAAGTGAAACCAGCAAAATCTCTCAAGCTCTCCAACCAGTTGTTTAGTGCCGTTTTGAGGGGAAATATTTCTCATTTTGCTCTATGAGCGGAAAAGCTAGAATACATTTTTACAGCAACTATTTCATCTATTTTCCATATAAGCAACTATTACTTTATGGTAAACACGACCTATCAGTTGTCATTTTATGTATCAGCTTCATACTAGTTAAATACCAGTTCTTATGTACAAGTTAAAATAATGGTTCATTCATACCAAGACGAAATATCTCCTGTCTTCAAACAAACAGTCGGCGCATTAAGGGCTTGGCTACCACGTCAGTGTTGACAGTCGTAGATAATTTTGTTGGAAACTAGTTCTCCTCAGACCAGTCTAGGTACATGGTATTAGTCAAAAAGCATTTTTGCGTACTAGTCCACCTTTTTTCTGCAGGGTAGCCGGTGAGATTATATTCGTGTGGTATAGCCGACAATTACAAATTTAATCTAGCCTGGAGGCCCAAGCACCTTGTCTTTGACGCCTAAACTCTTTGCGTTTGAAAATTAACATCACGGTGTCATAGCAAAAGCACCATTTGGCGCAAGGGAACTCGTGCTCGTGCGTGCTTTCTTCCGGTTATTGCAACCTTACTACAATGCTTACCAAGTAAGCGGTCATTTCAGTTATCTGCTTGTTTATCGCTTGCTAGAGAATAAAAGTTTGTCTGTTGCGCATTTTATTATTTATATTGTCCGCGTCACACATGCATGGAATAGTCGCGTCGTTTGCAGAGTATAATCTTCGTTGTTCGTTTGTAAATGTTAATGCAAAGTTGATGGGAAGATAAAATATTGAATATTCTTAACGATTGCTTTTTTAAAAATTGCAAAGATTCCAATCAGTAATGGATAGATTTAGAATATTTGAGGTATAGTTGTAGTAAGGAAATTAATTTGCGAAAAAAATTTTAATTGTATAAGTTGTTATACCACTACTCTAACTCATGAAATTTTTTTTATAAATTAAGATTTTAATATATTTTAAATAATGACAGTCGCTGAAAGGTTTTTTACGATTAATTATAATGGCTTCACAAAGGATATCTGCTGCAAGTATCATAAGTGGAAACATATCTTGCTCAGATAATTTGGAAATCAAAAATTTGAAGATATTGTTTTGATCGAAAGTACTGACTTACTGCACTGTCAAACTTAACTACCAACTGTATTTTCTTGCAACAGAAAATGCGTCTTCAAAGCCTACAGAGTGTGGGAAAATAATTTCCAAAAAAGGTGATTCTTTTCTTAACAGCTATTTTCATTTCTGTCTTTTACTTGTTCGTTTATATTAACAATATCAAAGAATGAAATGTTGTTATATAATATTTCAACTGAATAGGGGTTGTGGGCAAATATCTCCGCTGCAAAGTGTACAACAAATATATTGTATGAAGGATAATTTAAAATAAACACATTTATGTACTAAACAAACATATGTTTTACGCATCTTGAAATTTCTGTCAGGAAATAAATAAAAGTTAGTTTTATATATGTTATCGTGTGATAATTTACTCATTTTTTGGGTAAAAGGTATGAAAATAACTACTTTTAATAAGAACAAACGAGCTTCAAATATAGGTTCAGAAATGTCCTACTTCTCTTTAATTTTTGACCAATCTGTTGATTTAATATAAAGATCAATCGAGTATCTAACGTTTGGCTTCCACCAAATTTAAATAAATTATATATTCTAATTCCTTCATTAATCTGATGAATGCTTTATTTATTTCAAAAGTTATATCAAATAAACACTTTATTGGTCACTCTCTACATACCTTAATACCTTGTAGTTATACAATAGTTAACATATTATCGTTTATATACTACTCACTGAGCGTTATACCAAATACTATGTATATATTCTCATTACCTTTTGCAGATACCAACATTAATTTGTGCATAATTTTATACGTCTTTCTGAGCTAATTATCACGACAAGCAAGTCTATGGTATTCAGACAGACAGACAGATAGTCAATCGTGCAACAGAATACAGTAAATAGCAATTAAATAAAGGAAGAGCGAAAGCAAAGGACAACAACCCGACATAATAAAGGTAATTTATATATTTTATGCATGCACTTTTGTACATATACAAATGTACGTATATGTATTAAGCAGATGGATATAAAATATACACAATTCTATATATGAATGTTTAAGTATAATGACAATTATATTGTCTTAATGATATTGAATGAATGTTACTAAATTCTACCCACCTTGCCTTTTCTTTCAACTTTACCATTAGTTGAAAAGTGAATACATCTAAGTTTATTTTTTTCATAGTTTCTTCAAAGAGTGTAATATTGATTTACGTAAAAACCTACATATACATTAAGAAAGAACGAAATACATGAAATCAAATGAATAAAATAATATAAAGTTAAATAAAATAAAAATAAAAATAAAATAAAAAATAAATAAAATAAAATAAAGTCTAAAAAATAAAATAATATAAACTAAGACAAAAATGAGATAAAATAAAATAAAAAACCCAAAACAAAAGAAATAAAATAAATTAAAAAAAAATTAAAAAAAATAAAACAAAACAACACAAAATAAAATAGTAAAAATTAAATAAAATAAAAAATTAAAACAAAAATAAAATAAAACAAAATAAGATGAAATAAAAATAAAGATCAAATAAACTAAAATAGAAAATGAAATATAAAAATATAAAGCTCAATTAATTAAAAAAGTTAAAAAAAATAAATAAAGACTTTTTAATTATTTTTTATTTAAGGGGTTAGGGGTAGTCAGAGGCACGAAAAAATGAGAATTTTCAGTATTTTTTTTTTGCTATTAAATAATTTTATTTTACAAAAGTAGTGATATGGTATTATTAAACAATGTTTTGACTTGAAGTCACGAAAATTTCGAAAAAAAAAAAAAATTTAGTTCCGAAGTTACAGCTGTCTGTGTTAACCCAGTTCCAAAAAAAGGTCCTTGCGGTGACAATCATAAGTCCTTGGAGATTCATCTGAAATCAATCGGATAAAAAAAAATAGTTTTATAAATAAATAATCCTGGGCCTGATCGAAGGATTTTATTTTTTTTCAAAAATTAACAAAATGGCGGCCTCAGGAAATTTTTTTCTAGATTTTTGGGAAAAAATCAACAGTAAATTGGTCTTAAAAAATCGAAATTTTTCACAAAATAAAAATTCTTCGATCAGGCCCGAGTTTATTATGTATTCTACAAGCTGTATAAATTTCATTAAAATCAACTGAGAGGTTTTCGAGTTACAGTTGTCACCAGTTCAAAAAACATAGTTTTGAGAAAAACGCGTTTAAAGTTTCACACAGCGCTTTGAAAGGCCCGAGCTCTCTTTGTTATTTGTCGAATAACTTAAAAACGAATTATCGGATTAACTTGAAATTTTCAGAGATTATTTTTAAGATATTATACTTAACGAAAATGCAAAAAAAAAAATTTTTTTTTTTTGAAAATCCTGACTACCCCTAACCCCTTAATAAAGTAAATTATAAAATCGAAAATATTTAAATAAGATATATTAAACAAATATAATTAAAATAAATTTAAGAAAACAAAATATTAAATTAAAAAAAAAGAAAATAAGAAAACTAAAATAAAGTAAAATAAAATAAAAGGGCTTTGCTATATTTTTTATCAAGTTTTATTTATTTGATGCTAGCTTTGAGAATGACCAAAAGATGCCAAAACCATATATACGAACTACACTATTTAAATTAGTAGCATCCTAAAAGAATTGTTACCATTACCACCTATTATAGGTAATACGAAGTTTTTTGTAAAAATTAATAAAAAAAATAAGTCAAATGAAATCTCACTGATAACTGATTCTGCTTTACTTCAAAACTTTATAATCAACTCTTTGAATGTCAATATAATAATTAATGAGGACTGAAGTGAATATGCTTTTGAAATAAAAACAAAAGAAGCGAATTGTTCAGTTGGTTTTACTTAAAATATTCGATTCAATAAAATATTAGTATACCATATGTATATAGGTACCATACTTTATTTTAAATGTGTTGCTTAGCTGGGTCTGCTGGTCCGCTTCTCGGAAGAAAAATACGAATTCTTCGAATATGTCGGTCCTTGTTTAACTTTTTTTTTTGCACGCCTTCCCGGGAACCAAAGGAACACACTGACAAATTTTCTCTATAATTTTCCGAAAAATCGGGGATGCTTGGAAACAAAGTTAACAACAAAGATTTTTACATATATGAAGAGCGATAATTTGAACCCTTCCTGAGTTTTACCAGCGTTAAAATAAATAATTTGGAATCTCGCCTATATTACGTACTCCTTCTTCCATTAACCTTTCATATAATATATGTATCGTGACAATCCTTTTGCCTATATAAATATATACATAGATGCATTTATACGAAATCTCAAGTATATATATACATATATATATCTAAATATATTGATGCGTCGAAAACTCAAGCAGTGGTAGGAGCGATATTCATATATTTTATTCAACACTATAAGGTATGTATAAACTAATGATCACCGACGACAGCAACATCGAGATGAGTAAGGATAGTTCTGGTAGTTACGGTGAACAGTAGTAGTATGATATCATTGAAAAATAAGTATTTTTTACATATATTTGCAACTACGCACATACGCTCTTCACTATCATCATTACCTTGAACTACATCATCATAATATTAACAAAAACTTATGTCCATTTCATGAGCCAAATTGCACTTTGTATGAATACAACTTCAGCCACACTCACATGTAACCATTCAGTTCAAAAGTAGGTACTTTGTTGTCAGTATTATCAGATAGATTGTTGTGGCGATTTGTGGTAAGCAATCACCTTGGCTGCCCAGCACGTTGTGCAAATGTTAATTTCCCATAACGTATTTACATTTTATTAAGCATGTGTGAATTAAGGTTTTATGCAGATAAATGCTTAAGAATTCAAGCCATTTAAGGCAGTTATGCATACAAATGTCATCAGCTGCAATAATAACTACAAAAACGGCAGTTCTTCTGTAAAGTCGTTGCTCAGCTGGCTTTGTATTGCATTGCATACCTGTTGAAATTCATGCAAAAGCTATGTAAATGAAATTTATAAGGCTCAATATTGATATGATTTCTTTAAAAAAAACAAACACACTAATTGTTTAGGAAATTCAAATGTTTTTTTTTATTTAATGTAAAATACAATCGATACAAGTTCTGAATATAGAATCATTAAAATTGGCCTCCACGACTTCTTTTGCAGGAACGAATTCGATGAACCCATTTTTTGAGTACTTTTTCCATTAAGTCAGGTCGTATGTCATGAATAGCTCGTTAAATTTTGACTTTTATACCTTGAAGAGAGTCTGACTTAAAATAACCCCAGAAGGAGTGGTCTAATGGTGTTAAATCACTACTTCTTGCAGGCCATTCAATGCCTTTAAATAATCAAATCTTCAAACCTTTCTCGCAATAATTCGGTTGTTGCACGTGCTGTGTGATACGTAGCACCGTCTTGTTGGAACCAGATTTTGTTAAGATCAACTTCTTCCAATTGTGGCCATAAAAAATTGGTTATCATCGATCTATACAGCTCTCCATTGACAGTAGCGGTGCTAGCAGCTTCATGTCGAAAGAAGTACGGACCGATGATTCCACAAGATTCTATACCAAACTGTCAATTTATCTGAATGTAATGGTTGTTCATGTATAATTTGTGGATTTTCTCCACATCAGAATCGACAGTTTCGTTGTAAACATTACTAAATATACTCAAAAAAAAAAATGACAGATCATGACATATGTATACGAAAAATGGCCAAAACTACACCTAGAAATCAAATCAACTAACCAAACGATTCGTTTATTACTAATTTGGAAAATTAACTTATCGAAATGATTTTGTTTCGTTTCGACGCCATGTTATCGAAACGAAAAGAAAATGTTAACTCAGCGTAAACATTTATTTTAGAATTGCTGCTTGCTATGGTATTAACTGCAGACTACAATTTTAACTTTAAGCATTATCTGTTAACGAATTAACATTATCTGTTAACGAATTAACATTATCTGCTAACGTTTAACATTAACAGCAGCTTTTCATTTCGGTTAAGAACGAAATAAATTTTATTTTGAACGATAACATTTCCGAATGTTTCAAACGAATCGATTGAATTTTTTTAATAACGTGAAATTTATCGTCACGATGCAGACTTACATTATGGGTTGCTTCTTATTGACTTCTAAATCTGCTACATTCTGGGCGGATTTGTTTTTCAATTGATTTAGCTGCTAAAAATTTTCCATTCCTTCGGGAACACTGAAGTCTGTTGATTATATGATTTCACAAGACAAAACAAAAATGATATTATTATAAATTAATTTTCAACAATTTTTGTTGTGAATATAATTATGGATTTATGTGAAGATTTTGTGAAGAATACACATAAAATGAAAAGCACTTTAGTCCTACTTGATGAAATATATTATTTTTATATTATATTTGTTCTCTATATTACAATGAAAATAGGTATATCTCATAAGAGACAATATTTGCTTTTGTGTAAATCATTTGTGTCTCGCAGAAAATTATCACAAGGAAGTTTATTAAATCCACTTATTTGTATATAAATTGTTTCCACCAGTAAAAGAGAGTTCATTAAAACTCTTGCAATATGTAATTATTTATTCAATTTTTCTCTATTTTATTCATATACCTATTTGTATGCATTTAAATATACTTTTATCTATTTTTCATTTATTCTTAGATATTGTTGTAAAATATAAAAAGCTATAAACAGAGGTGATAGAAGAATAATTTCATGCTGTTCATAATTAGAAAGTTAACCTCATTTGGTTTTTACAAATTAGACACAGATTGCGATTTGTAACAAATTTGATTTTATGACCATTTAAATCATACATATATACCAGTACATACATACAAAAATCTATAATTAAACGTACATTCATCAAAAAGAGGTCAAACCGCAAATTTTTGGCATAACCACTAATAGGTATAGCAAAAACTTTTCCAGTTGTGTCAAGGGTTAAGTTGCATTTCTGTTCATTTGTATGCATATTATGACATTCCATTAATTTCCGTTTCATTTAAGGTGTGTACAAACATATGTATTGATGGCGTTTGTTTTCGCTGCTTCATTTTATATTTTATTGCTAATTTGTTTCGCAAACTCACCGCTCTTTTGTTTGTGTTTTTGTTTTTGTTTTTGTGTGTCAGTGGATATAATTGTTATTAAGCGCATAGCGCGCCATTAATTTACACGAATGCACGTTCATATGTATGTATGTATATGTTCGTATAAAATTAATAACAATAAAACCAGCTATTTGTTGGTGCTCCCGTGCGCCCTTTTTTCGCAATCAGACCAACACAGTTTTCGCACGCTGCGAATGAAATAATTAATTATTGAATGAAAACTGTTGGCATTTTATGATGTTTTTTTATTCATTTTATTTATGAAATTAAATGAGTTATATGTGAAAAGCGGTTAATGATGTTTGGTCAATGATTGTTTGTACAGTTGGGTAATGGTGCATAAATACCAAATGAAATCTTTCTTCTGAATGAATATATGTAAATGAACTGACACTAATTTTCATAGCAGTGTACTACTAGCACCTTTTGAAAACTACTTAATTGTATCGATTGTACTTCACATTAAATGAAAAACATTTGAATTTCCTTAACAATTAGTGTGTTTTTTTTAATTTCTTGGAAAAATTTTCTTTTTAATTTTCTTGGAAAAAAATATATTATTTGTACTTTTGCTAATAGTATTTTTTTTGCCCATTAAGTTGGATGCAAATTTTTTTTCCGTGAAATTTCCTTAACTCGATTTTATGAATTTCTTTTATTTTTTTTTTTGTATTTTTTTTTTATTTTTTTTTGTTTTTTATTTTTATTTTTTTTGTTTTTTATTTTTATATAGAGCTATCCATTTTGCGGCTTCGAAAAAAAAGTTAATAAAATACATTTCACATTATTTTTATATAATACATCATTCAATTGACCGTCTCGCGAGTTCGATCCGTTTGTGGTTATTTTCGACCACTTTTTGGCACATGTTGGGCGGTATCTTAGCTATAACCTGCTAACCTGCACCTGAAGTGTTGGCCTTCAAGTGCTCAATGTTTATCCGCAAAAACACGGTCTTTCGCGTAGCCTCTCGAAAAAATGTCCAATAATGTCGAATCGTACAATCTTGGTGGCTAATTGACCTCGCCAAGACGAAAGATTAAACTATCGGGAAATTTCTATCGCAATAAAGTCTTATTCGCTCATGTTGTGTGGCATGTGGCGCCATTTTATTGAAACCACAAATTGGCCAAGTCGTGTTCTTCAACTGAAGGCCAAAAAAAGTCGGTTATTATACGATAATAATGTTGATCAAACATCTGACTGTTAATAACTCGAAGTTACGAAGTTACTGGCAGTGTTATTCGACGGCCGCCATTCTATCACCCCCCATACGACCGCTATTGTTCCAAAGTAGAGAGTAACAGAAAAATCGTCAAGACCCATCTAGGGCAATGAATAGTATCGTTGCTTGCTTTAAGAAACTACGTATCAGAACAGCGCCTTGAGGACTGCTTTTGACACTCAGTTTTAAGCGGTGTTAAGTCAAACGAGTAATTATGTCCAATATTTTGTGAAATACTAATTTATTTGCACATTTAGGCTAGCAGTAGCGAGTTCAATGATAAATATTATATAAACATATACAACATACATACAATGCATGCCGCAAACATCCTTACTGTCAGCGAGTGCACAAGTAATTCTAAACTCAGCAATATGTGTTAAATATCTGCAGTCAAGCCCTCAAGCCTCGGCATGAATAAAATAGTGCATTACTACGAGTACGCCCCGCATACTAACATATGATATTAAAGTTCGTTCCTCATTCTTATCTCCCTGCCTTTCACACTTCTTTTCCCAGCTTGTTTTAGACAAGATCGACGCTTGAGAGGAGTAAAAATGTTTTGTCTCTTCTGGAAACAAGTTTCTTGCTTCCATTGCAAATGTTTCTTCAAAATTTTCCCTTAAATGAGATTTCATTTATATGCCAAAAGACTAAAAGTAAGAATGACTGTTGTATAAAAAAAATTTGATATGAGTACATATACACACAAGTATTTAGTACATACATATATTGTTTCTTAAGTAATCATTCCTTTTCAGGCACCAAGCCGCAAGTCGTTGATGTTTTTGGCCAACTTGTGTGTTGTAAGTTCTCTTGAGAGTAGTAAACTTACTCGCAAATTTTACACATACGAGTATGTACATATATAAAAGTATGTTACGCAGAGAGAAACACAATATTTCGTTTAATTTTTGTTAAGCTGAATTAATACATATGTGAGGGAATCAAATATATATACATATATACAATTGGCATTTTATAAGAACCGAAACGATTTTCGACCGAGCTTCTCCTCCAATTTGTGGTGTGTATCTTGAAGGTTTCGAACCCATGAATTCAGAATTCACCATGTAATATATATATGTAAGTAGGGTAGGGGATCCTCATCGCTTCTAAATACCTGATGAAATGTTCCGGGGTTAGGTCACTGAAAGGGTGACAGCCCTT